>JARHVA010010597.1:112500-150081 GCA_037957365.1 Torreya grandis
TATCCAAAAGATCTATGCTTCATAGGTTTTGTCTACCACCTCAGTGTGAGCCTATGTACAAACTTTCAGAGGCTGGAAGTCAACAAAGCTCAATACAAGTTTGTTTCAATCTCCAAAACCCTATATCTATCTACACACATCGAAACAAAAAATACATCAAAAGTAAAAAGGGGGAAACATTGGGTTAGGGGAAGAAAGATCATACGATCTAGAGCCCCTACTGTCCTGATCTCTACCTACATTAATCCTCAAGTGAGGGTCTCAGATGAAACCCACTTCTCCCTTAGGGAACATGCATAATCAATGTGCATGATATATGTAAGAATGAATTTTCACCTATTCCCTTCCTTGATCAAGCATTCAAGTCTATGTGTGATGTAGAATTTTGAGCTATACTATTAACTAGTTTTTAGTTATGTAATGTACCAAAATAGTAAATGTTAGATATAAAATGCCTTGTGAAGTCCTTTATATAAGACACTAATTATTTAAAATTTAATATATTTATTTTCATTTGGCTGACATTTGAAAAATTAGGGATGAAGCTAAGAAAGGGGTTATGACTCGACTAGTGAAAGAAACTAACTATTGGAGTTAAAATTATCCTAGACAAAAGTGTTGGAAATGGACACTAGTAGCACCATCACTGTAGTCCAATCAAAGTGATCCTATCCTATCCTCTTGAGACCTTTATGGATGGAAATAAGATAGGAAACTTGGCTTGGCTAATGTGGAATGACTGTTTGAAAGGCTCAGGATGACAAGGAATAGGCAAAAAGGTGACTCAAGCATAGAACAAGACCAAAATGAATAAAATGAAAGATATAAGTTTTTAATTGTGTAATGTACCAAAATTGTAAGTGCTAGATATAAAATTCCTTGTGAAGTCCTTTATATAAGAGACTCATTATTTAAAATTTAAGAGATTTATTTGTATTTGGGTGACATTTGAAAAATCAGGGATGAAGCTAAGAAAGGTGTTAGGACTCAACTAGTGAAAGAAACTAATTATTTGAGTTTAAAATGATCCTAGACAAGAGTGCTATAAATGGACACTAGTAGCACCATCACTGTAGTCCAATCATAGTGATCTTATCCTATCCTCCTGAGACCTTGATGGATGGAAAGAAGATAGAAAACTTAGCTTGGCTAAGGTGGAATGACTGTTTGAAAGGCTCAGGATGATAGGGAATAGGCATAAAGGTGACTCAAGCATAGAACAAGACAAAAATGAATAAAATGAAAGATATATCTAAATGCGAAAAAAGCTCATATTCTCTAGTCAGACTCTCCTATGAAATGACTATGAAAATACATGATATGTGTGGTTTCTTGACCAATTTAGGGTGTATACAGGCTTAAACTTCATAACTAGAAAAAAAAGTTAAATCTCTTACATAGTAGAACTACTTTTTATTGTTTAAATCCAAATATAATGTAGCCTAATGGCTTATATAGAATATTGAACATTATTATATAGCTAACAATAAAAACAATGCTAAAAAATACACATATGAGGAAGAACATGATGAATTATTAATTGATACACATCCACCTTTAAAAGAAAGAGATCCTACAATATGTGTTCAAACTATTTTTTCTAATTCTACTATTAGTTTTTCTACACCTATGGCTACACAAGTGTTTCCTACCCATGGTGTGAGGAAAACTCTATCTAATCATCAAATTTATATGATTATCCCTATGCAGCATAATTGTTTGCCTCCTAGGCTTGTTACTCAAATGATACAATTTATTATAATTTAATATAATATACCTGTTAATAAATATCTTGTATAAATTAATATTAATTTTAAATCAAGGTTTCACAACTAGAATAAGTTCTTGTAGAGTGGGTCATTCGAAAAATTCTTAATCAGTATTACACAATCCTTTGGCCCCAAATATTTTTACTTATCCTTTCCTTATAGTATTTTTTACATTTAAGCTTACACCCTACAATGCTAGAAGTGATATTGAAAAACATATTACACCCTTCCATGAAGCATGCTTAGAATAATACTTTAATGACAAATTAATAACAATTTTTTTTTAAATGAGCCTTATGTACTCTCTCTATTTTAACCTATGGTTTCATAAATAGTAAAAGGAGAAAAAATAGTATATTAATTTAGATAGATATATATGGAATCAAATCATACTTTTAAATGTGAAATATTAAAACTAATTACAATGATGTAATAGGTGGCATATTATAAATAGTATAATGACAATAAATGGATAAGTAATTATATTTTATTAATAATTATCTAATAATGAGTGTGTTATCATAGTGGAAAATAGACTGAAGTAGACTTATGACTAATCGTGTCTTGGAAATTTACTTTATCCTATGTATATTTGGTGTCATTGTATCTAGATTAGTATAGAATTCCTATATTGACCTATAGTGACTGCTACAAATCTATATGAAAATATGGGTCTTACCTTATCTTTAAAATATTTGAATGTATAATGTTGAATTGTGATGCACCTAACTCCAAAAATCAACCTATTTCACCTTGAATCCATAGGTGTTATTGTGAAGGATTAAAACCTATAGATTTTGTGAAAATACAAAGGGTTAAACCAACCTCAATCACCTTTTTTTAATGATTTATGGATAACTATGTATATGATAATCCAAGAATGGGAATCAAGTCACACATAGTTCTCCAACCTAATGTTAATTTGAAATTCTGTTCATTCACTATATGAATGTACCTAAATCTTTGGTTTCAATATTTGATAATGTTTGCTTTGACTTGTATTTTTTATAATTTAAAATTTTCTTGTGAATGCTCCTAGTGAATGATTTTTTAAATTTGTGAAGAATATGACATATTTTATTAATGTGTAGTAATATATAAATGTGTTGTAGATAAGTGCCTAATGCCCTATCAATTGAGGGATTTATTTTTATATGAGTCTAATTAGGTAATTTATCATGCCACTAACATGCTTGGAAGATAAGGCAACCTTAAAGAAATATTTGATTTTAAATTTTTTTATTTATAATATTTCATCAGTAATGTCAAACTTAGCTTAATATTGAATGATGATACTAACTTGGTCTTAACGTTACTAAATCATGTATAAAATGTTTGAATTGAAGGTTTAGAGAATTTTATAGGACATTAATCAATTTTAAATAAACATTAAGGTTATTTTAGGTGTGTCAGAATATTAAAACAGGATAAAACTCATAATATTTCATGTTGTTGTGATATAATAGTAGTTTAAGGCCATATATATGCACATACATAATGAATGTTAAATGTATGTCAAGCTTGTTATTGTCATAAACTAATTAAAACCATATTTTGTTATCTATAAATGTTTCACCTATGTTTTAGAAATGGAATTCGTAGATGAAAATTAAAATATGTTCCTAATTGTGTATAACATGTTTTGTCTTTTGAGAGTAAGCTCCAATTTCTTAGGTCATTCAATAGACAACATTACTACAACTATGTACTAGTCAACATCCCTATATCGATATTTTAAATCTCAAATTGAAATTAGGAAAATTCAAAAGAAAGGAAGGATTACATATGGGTGTTGGTGTAAACCATTTTTCACATAAAACTTGTTTTAGATGATGATTCCTTATTGAAGCATTAGATAACTTGTTATTCCTTTTTAAGTACATGAAGATTTGGGTTGAATGTACCTTGAATTGTTTTAACTAGGTAAGTCCTTAGGCTGGGAGTAAAACATGCCACAATCCTTATAAATATTAGGATAATTATGCAATGTACTAACCCAAATAACTAATCATAAAGGAAAGGGTGACACATGATGAGTTTTCAAAAATTAATTCCATGACACTAAACATAAATGTAAATTGCCCATGAAAACATGAATCAACTACTACAAATTGAGTATAATTTTAAATTTGTAGTTTCATTCATGTTTTCTCAAGTTTACTCCATATAAAATAAATACATCATCAAAGTGGAATGAAAATTTTCCGTGCCCCCATCATGACCTTATATTTAATTGCATATTTTATACCAATATCTCTTAGTTTCACTTCTTGTAGTATAAATGTGTGATCAAATGAAAATAAATAATGTTCTTAACCTACCATGACTTCAAGGTCAACATGTGTGAAGTGAAATGATAACCATTTATCAATAGACCTGTAAAATTTATTTTTCTATATGTGCATGAACCAACATCATGCCTCTTAAATATGAAAATGTGTATATGTGCATGGATGACTATCATGCCCTCATAACATGTGTGTGTGTGTGTGTGTGTGTGTGTGTGTGTGTGTGTGTGTGTGTGTGTGTGTGTGTGTGTGTGTGTGTGTGTGTTTATATATATATATATATAGATGTTATGATGGCATGATAGTCATCCATGCACATATACACATTTTCATATTTAAGAGGATTTAAGAGGCATGATGTTGGTTCATGCACATATAGAATAATAATTTTTACAAGTGTATTGATAAATGGTTATCATTTCACTTCACACATGTTGACGTTGAAGTCATGATGGGTTAAGAACATTATTTATTTTCATTTGATCACACATTTATACTACACCAAGTGAATATATATATATATATATATATATATATATATATATATATATATGTATATATATATATAGTGAATTTGAGAACATGTAACTATAGATAATGAAATCTTATTTGGCATGATGTTGGTTCATGCACATATAAAAAAATAAATTGTACAAGTGTATTGATAAATGGTTATCATTTCACTTCACACATGTTGACATTGAAGTCATGGTGGCTTAAGAACATTATTTATTTTCATTTTATCACACATTTATACAACACAAAGTGAATATATATATATATATATATATATATATATATATATATATATATATAATGAATCTAAGAACATGTAACTATAGATAATGAAATCTTATTTATATAACTTCTCAGTCTTTCATACTTGGCAAATACCTATCTTGGATTTACCCTTAATATCTAGACCTTCATACTACTAAAAAGATTGCATTCGCCATCTAACAATGCCTAATTTATAATATTTTTGTCTGAACCTATCATTTATAATGATCATTATTGTTATAGATTAAAACAAGCTTAAAATTGGATATACATCCTTCATTTTCATTTGTATATCCTCAAAAACTTCATAACATGCTAAACACTTCCATCCCACATAGGGAACTTGCATCGATGCAAGTGTCCAAATTTTTCTCAAGTGTTTGTTCCTAACAATTCATCTAATTTTAAAATATTTCAAATCTTATGGGTTGACACATTTTATTACTTTAATCCTTCCATGAGATATTTTCAAAATTTATGGTATAAATACAAAATAATTTCCATTCATTATCATCAAGTAATATTCAAAAAACTTACCAAGAACACATGTATAAAATCACCTTCTGAGTATTCAAAACTAATCTATTATTCATGATTTTCTATATCAATCATAAGAATAGTCAAATTTTAGGTTTGAAGTATTCAAAGAGTAACCCATGAGCGGTAGTTTTCAAGATACAAGATAGATTATTACAAGCCCTTGTATATAGAGTATTGCACTCTTACACATACATAAGCCAATAATTAAGGGAGAAATATATATGTTTGAGGCCATGTTCAGAGTATTTTATATGTAGGAAACACTCATTTAGAGAGGGGTATTTGAGATCCTCTTGACTTCGTGATCCAAATAACCTATTTTTTGAAGGTACAAAGACCCAAGGCGAATATTTATGGTTAGAACCACAAAAAATCATATACATGTTATGCACATGAATAAAACATATAAGCATAAAGGGAACAACTGTGAAATATCTAGGTGGTTTATCTATAATATATTGAGTATTACATAATAGATAGATCTATTGACACTAGGAAACCTATGGTGATGCATGTTTCCCAAGGTTAGTGCAAGTGTCTAGTTCTATATTTCCATAATCTTACAACTAGATCTTGATTTTGGTCCCCAATTTCAACCTCTACATATCTTATAGTTTCTTGTGTATTTTCAGATAAGATAAGTATTATATCTTATTATTATTATTTTACTCCAATTATTTTTTCAAATGTACTTTTTATATTGATCATAAATCAACATTTTACCCAATTATTATTTTAAATATACTTTCTATATTGACAATGCTCTATTAAATTGTATACTCTTTGCATCTCATCATGTATGATCTTTTGTATTAAATAATTAATAAATAAATTCATCTACACATAAAAATCATTCTACATTTCCCAATAGATATTTTTTTTATTATTTATAAGGATTTATTTTTGAAGCTAAATTTATATACTGACAAGTATTTATTGTAATGTACCAATGTAACCTCTACCAAGAGAGACATGTATAAAACGTTTGATGTATGAAAAAATAAACATTACAACTAAGAAAACCCATTTGATTTACATTTAAAAAAAAAAATCAATGCATTTGATTAACCTAATCATTTATTTCATGTGTAAGTTATGATGCAATGATCAAGTTAGTTTGGAATTTAAATTATATAGCAAAAATATAAAATGTTGCACATGATAAATTATAAAATTTTAAATACAATACAATATAAGTTTACAAATATGGATCTCTTTAAGTTGATGCGCCTACATCATTTGTGCATGTAAAGAGTAAGAGTAAGTTGTGTTTAAACTGCAACCTACCATATTCATTGAAGGATATTTTCATGATTAACTTAGTATAAAATGGTGACCTAAGCACACCTATTTCATCTAAAAAATTGTGACAAATAAGAAGCTTCCATAATTTCTGACTATTTAGATTAAAATTTCTCTAGAGACGAATACCAACTATGCATCCCTCTTTTCAATAGGAGAGCATACCACAAAAATATATAACTTTCATGAAATTAGTTGTAATGGTATGATCCCATTGGGATTCAAATATAAAAACTAAAAGTAATTATCATAATAATTTGGAAATTATCCCATTATAATTTTGAACTACCATGTATGCAAAGTATAAAGCGGTAATGAAAAATGGTAATTTAGCATCAACCAATCATCCACCAAGAGTTGAAGGCATAGTTACCAAATCCAGCCTAATCTATCTTATTTACAACCTATTACAAGATTTAGATAGATGAAACATGGTGTGGACATGCATCAATATTGGATGGACCTAAAGGGAACAAACATCAAATAAGATGGCTACTTAGGTCTCATTGCCTATGAGAGTGATATGTACCCCTATTGGGCCTACGTGATGCCACATGTCATCCCCATGAAGCTACATCCTAAGATATATGAGATCACCTTCAAAAGAGATGCATGTCTCCATTTGAGCCACATAATTAATGCCAGGCTACTAAAAGTTGTCCCAAATCATTTTAAAGGTGACACCTATCAAGGAAAGATCTGATATCCTTATGAACGTGACACTTGTTAAGGAAAACATCGTTATCCTTTCAAGAGAGCATTTAAAGGTTAAAACTATCAAAGAAAGCTCTGACAGTAGATTAGATTCAAATTAGAACTAAATCTGAATTCTAATGTAATTAAATGATAAAATCAATAGCTCAAAGTTGTTCCAAACACATACCAATTTTATAAGCTCATTATTAATATGACATGAACTAGAATTACCATCTATGTTGAAATAATCAAAATAATATCTCAAAAGGATACTCAACTCAGTTATTTTTACCTAAATTTGCAATTGAAGATATACACATTTTCTCTCTTTGCTAACTACCTTCTCCCAGTATAACAAATACTCAAATTAGTCACAAGTTGCACCCTAATTGCCATTGTTACTTGGAGCTAAAATTAGATAGTATATTTACTTGGAGTTGCAGTGTTCTTCTTTGTTTCACCTACCATGGCCAGATAAGTAAGGCATGAAAATCTAATTGAGATGGAGCGTATGTGGAGTGAGGACATTCATATCTAGTGATTGATAATGTTATTTAATCTTCCTCACATAATCTAAAAATTATGAGGTAAGTAATCAAGATATCAAAAATTTTCAATAATTATATCTAAGCAAGAAGAGAATATCTCATACAATAGTAAAAAGTAAAAAGAAAAAGTACATTATGATGGTAAAATAGAAAAATAATTGAAATCTCACATTATTACCTCCACCACCACCATGGATGCCATTATATGTTAGGTTAAACAATCCCAAAACATGAGATCAATACAAAACATAATTGGCTTGGTTGACAAAAGAAAAGAAAAAATTAAGATTGTCAATCAATTTTAGTGAAAAAATATAAAATGTTGCACATGATAAATTATAATTTTTTTAATACAATACAATATAAGTGTACAAATATGGGTCTCTTTAATTTGATGCACCTACATCATTTGTGCATGTAAAGCGTAAGAGTAAGTTGTGTTTGAACTACAACCTACCATATTCATTGAAGGATATTTTCATTATTAACTTAGTATAAAATGGTGACCTAAGCACTCCTATTTCATCTAAAAAATGGTGAAAAATAAGAAGCTTCCATAATTTTTGACTATTTAGATTAAAAATTTTCTAGAGACAAATACCAACTATGCATCCCTCTTTTCAACAGGAGAACATACCACAAAAATATATAACTTTCATGAAATTAGTTGTAATGGTATAATCCCATTGGGATTCAAATATAAAAACTAAAAGTAATTATCATAATAATTTGGAAATCATCCCATTATCATGGTATAACTATATTTTTATACATGGTGTTTAAGGTCATTTGACCTAATTTTGCAAATGAAAGGGCTAGTTCAGCGAGAAGGCCTAATAGGTTGTTTGAGAGAGATAGAACAATGAGAAGAGAAAAAAGAAAGATGTCATATTAAGTTGAGTGATTAAAATGTATCCAATAGTGATCATATATTCAAGGTAACTAACATGGTGTTGATTTACCTAGGGGTTTCGTGCCTCCTTTCAAGTTGGTACTTGTTAAAGGATGAGTTGAGTTGGTGTTCCTTGTGGTGTTGATGCCTCACTAAAAGTTTGATTCTTTACTTATAGGACTATAGTCCAAATTTTTCATTAGTGGGTTATATCTTAAAAGAGTGTTTTGCACATATATCATATGTTCTTATGTTGTTTGATTTCATACATGCTTGTGTATGCATTGGTTAAATTATATACGTGAATAAATGCTTCATGGATGTTAAGTGAAATTGAAGGATTATTTAAAGTCAATTGATTCACCCCACCACCCCACTCTCATTATGTATACTTCCAATATTTGGTATCAGATCATGTCCTTTTAAGGAGGACTAATAGTCTAAATAAGATCCTAAGAAAGCAAAGATTGATAGTCAAGCACAAGGTGGTTTTTCTACAAGCAAGGATCCATTATTTAATGGACCCAATTATTCTTTTTGGATTGATAATATGAGGACATATTTTATGTCTAAAGGTCATGATGTTTATTAATTACTCTTGGATGGATATACTTCACCCTTATTCATCCTGTAGATGTAACATTCAAGAAGGCTAGTGACAATAATTTAAAATGAATAATTGGTATTATGTGTGACCTATTAGAGGAAAAAGTTTTGAAGGTGATGCACTATATGATAGATAAATAAATATGTAATAAGTTGAAGAATCTTCATGAGGGAGACTTAGAGTTCAAGTTGGATAAGTTGAAAACACATAGAAGATAATTTAAAACCTTAAAGATGAATGAAGATGAGAGCACTAAAGCCTACTTGTTGAGGGTTGATGAAGTGGTCAACATCATAAGAATAATAATGATATAAATTATTATTATTTACAAGCTATTAAAAGATTTAGATAGATGCAACATGGTGTGGACATGCATCAATATTGGATGGACCTAAAGGGACAAAACATCAAATTATATGGCTACTTAGGTCTCATTGCTTATGAGAGTGAAAAGTAACCCATTTGGGCCTACATGATGCCTTATGTCATCCCCATGAAGTTACATCCTAAGATATATGAGATCAACTTCAAAACAGATGCATGTCTCCATCTGAGCCACATAATTAATGCCAAGCTACTAAAAGTTGTCCAAAATCCTTTTAAAGGTGACACCTATCAAGGAAAGATATAATATCCTTATGAAGGTGACACTTGTTAAGGAATACATATATATCCTTTCAAGAGAGCATCTAAAGGTTACAACTATCAAAGAAAGGTTTGACAGTATATCAGATTCAAATTAGAACTAAATTTGAATTCTAATGTAATTAAATGTTAAAATCAATAGATCAATGTTGTTCTAAACACATACAAATTTTATAACCTCATTATTAATATGACATGAACTACAATTACCATCTATGTTGAATTAATCAAAATAATATCTCAAAAGGATACTCAACTAAGTTATTTTTACCTAAATTTGCATTTGAAGATATACACATTTTCTCTCTTTACTAACTACCTTCTCCCAGTATAAAAAATACATATATCTTATATTTGCTTGTGTATTTTTAGATAAGATATGTAGTATATCTTGTTATTATTATTTTAAATGTGCTTTCTATATTCAATTATCTAAGTTTCTAATTAATTATCCTACTTTAGGATAGTTTTATACATCTTTTTGAATAGGATATTCTACACTTTTAACCCTCATATAAACATTTATAAAAAGGTTTAAACATTTGATGAGCCTAACCTTTATGTCTTCTCATGAAACTCCTAGTTTTTTCTAGGTTTTCTAATTTTTATAAGGTTTATACTTGATATACTTATTCACATTTATTTCAATAATTTGTATGCAACCTAAGCATAATATTGGATTAGGTGGTAATCCTATTGAATGTATTGAGCTACCCGTTAGGACTCTTAAAATGTCTCAAGATAATACCATGTCAAATTATGATAATAATGAGAGTTCCAATAATGAAATTGAAAAAATTATTATAAAGTTTTGATTTGATCATGAAGATAGTAAAACACATGAAAACACTAAGCATGAACAAGTAGACCAAGAACATGTTAAATCTATTGTATTATTATGAGACCAAATTCATGAGAATATATAATATCTAAAAAATATCCTTAATACTATATTTTAAATTCAACAAGAAAGAATTATTAGTGAATAGCCATTACTTTCTATCGATATAAATATTGTGGCTATTGGATATTCCTATAACACATCCCTTCCATTTTCACTCCACTTGAGCAAAACATTACCTAATACTTCTAGTGGGGGAATGAAATATGTTTTCAAATCATTATTCACTAAATATAAAACAAATATTTCCACTCCTTCCATGAGATAAATTAGATAGTTTAACTTAATTACCAGTTTTAATACCTACATCAAAACAAGTGGTTTTTTCATTGCCTTTGGTGGCTTATCAAATCTAAAATCTAAATTCTAATGGACCTAGTATAAAAAATCTTATTCAAGTTATTGAAGATTTGTAATCTAAGGTCACCAAAATTAAACAAAATTCTTTGAAATAAAATCATTATATGGATTCACAATATGTATTACAAAACCCACTAGCACATGACATATATTTGTACCCTTTCCAAACTAGTTTTGTTACAACCATGTTCACATATTATGATGGAAAGGGTGATTTATAATAACATATTTGATATTTATATGTGAGATGTCTAGAGTAAGCCTTAAATGATAAGCTTTTGACCAAATTATTTCCAAATATCTTAAAATACTAATATTTAAGATGGTTTGATGACTTGTAATCCAATCAAGGACATTTTTAAACCTATAATAGATCAATTCATAGCATATTTATCTATCGACATCACTAAAAATATGTCATATGGAAAAATTCATAAGATAAAAAAAGGAACCAATCAACATATAAATGAAAATTTACAAAATAATGTTGGCCAAAATGATAAATCCAATTTTAGATAAAGAGCTTAAAGACATATTTAAGTAAAAGTTTACTTACCCCATTACATGAGTTGATTATTTTCAAGACACTCAAATATTTTTATAACTTATGCCGTATTTTTGGATATTAGGAAATTAAACTTATTTCTTTGATAAACCTTATGTATGTAAAAAATACACTAACTACATCTACTACCAAGTCTCATATCAAATGAGGTTACAAGGTAAAACCTATATAGCCTAAAACTAAATAAACCATAATGGTTAATATAATATCACATCAATCCAATAATATTGTATAAATTAATGAGCTTAAGAGACAATTTTGCATAATTACCTGAGTCTCTAGCTTCATTACTTAATAAACTTGTGGTGTGTCATCTCATATGTCTCCCTCCTCATATGTAAGTTTATATGAATCAACCTCTACTAAAATGATATGATTTTAATGTATATTTTCACTATCACCAAGGTAATGGTCATTTTAAAAATAAGTGTCACACCTTTAAATATAATATCCAATATATTTCTTATAACCATCAACTTACCATTGATGATCATCCAAAGGACTTAGGTTCACAACAACCTGACCATCAAAACTAAAATATATTTAACAATATTTTGCAAGATAATTATAATAAATATCTAACGTGTGAATGAAATATAATGCACATCCTCCTCCTTCAAATTATGGTAACCCATTATATGGTGTTATTGGCACTTATACATGCACATACCACCTATGGTTTAAATACACTTTATTACATTTGATGATAGTAAAATTGTGGATGATGGTTTAAATATTCACTCATTATTTATTCAATCATACTTTGATCATCAGCTGATATATATTGTTATGATTTATAATGGTTCTATGGATAACATATGTACCATGAATTTATGTACACATATGGGATATACATATTGTTATTTATACCCTTTGACCAAAATGTTCATAGAATTTGATAGGACATCACATCATGTTAATGGTGAGATTTATTTACCTTTACAAGTTGGTCCAACACATTTGATTACTACCTTTTCAGTTATTCCATGTAAATTATTCATTAATATGTTATTTGGATGACATTGGATACACAAACTTTGTAAAATAACTTTCATAGTGCATGGGTGTATAAAATAAAATTATACTAGTAAGGTAGTCATAGTTTCTAGAATTCCATATGAACATCCACTTGAAAAAAATGTTTATTCTAAAAAAAATAATTATACAACCTCCTAAGAAAATAATCTAAGAAAGGGTTAACAACATTAAATACATTTCTTAGGTGGCACATAATTGAGATAGCATTACACTGAAGATACACATACGTGGTCTACTAAATTTATAAGAGAATATAAACATGAACCACATAGCACTAAAAAATGGGCTACATGAACCCCTAATTTTTATATTACTTCATCATGGTTGTAGAATCCTATAATACATACATATAGTACCAGAAATTATATAATTCTTGATATAACACATATGCATGACCCTTTGTAATACTGCATGTTTGATGTAGCTTATTACAATTTTGGAGATTCCTATGAGAATGTACTAAATGGGATCATAGGTTAGACCTTCTTCCTTCAAAAAAATTCATAAAAATTAAAATATTCAAGATAACTTAGAAACATTAATATAAATTTAAAACTATAAAAATATGTATATTTCACTTGCTTACTAACTCCTTGGCATCTATTTTGCTTATTTTATGTTAATATATATCATATCATTCACTTATAGATACACATATATTTGTCACTCATAATTGAGTGTGATACATGCATACACTAGATATTTGTTACATACACATATATTTTGGACATTTCCTCTTCCCATATGACACACTACATTGGGAGCATCTTCTTCCTTGATCATGATTGGTATACTTTATAGTATTTTATGATCATTTATACATTATAATATTGAACCTATAAACTAACTCTTTACATACCAAAACTCATGTCTATCTTTCACAATGCACTTGGTATCCTATGTTACATGACATTTTCTGATAATACATATATGTAGGTAATAGTATTATATATTTATGTTGGTTTCTTATACTTCATTTATTTATATTGTCACTTATTTGAGTGTCCTTTTCTTACTTTCTATTGTTTTTATTATGGATAATTTCAATATAGTCCTAGCTTGTTGGAACATATGTCACTTATATTTTTTATTTGATCATTTATTATGCCATTATGTTGAGTGTGTGGCATTTGAAAATGCCCCTTGTTTTTAGTCTCCTTATACCTCATTTTGCGCGACATTGAGTGCCCTTGGGTGTGTGCTTGATTATTTTTTGATCTTGTATTATTACTTAATAAACATCACCATGATCCATATCATCAATAATAGGGATTTATATGATTACATACTATGAGATTCATTGATATATCTAATTACACATAATATTTTTATATGATACCTGATCCATACATAGATTAAATAGTTATCATATCCATTTAACATAACATACCTATCAGATTCCATTCACATCACCTTAAAAGGTTGGGCATACCAGTGGGTGCATGTCATAGAGACATGAATACATAGATATTAAGGTTAAATAGTTGAAAATTTTGATATAGTTTGCATGATTTAGAAATACACTTGGGTCAAAATCCTATACACATTGCACTGATTTGTATATATTTGGGATAGATTTTTCTATATTTTTTATAAATACTATACATAATAAAAGAGAAAAATTTACATTCTGAAATATACTTAAGTTTGATACACATTATAAGTGAATATGACATTCAAGTGAACCAAAAACTACAAATACATATTAAAATTTATTCAAACTTGTTTACCAATAAGCACCAATAATTTACCAAGAAATACCATTTTCATTAGGGAGCACCATTTTGAGCCTCTTATATCTATATCAATTATTTCATTTTATTAGTGTTGATGAAAATTGTGCTTTTTTATAACACCAACAATGGGAAGTTTCAATAATGTGGGACTTGCAACTTGAAATGACCTCCATATTTTTAAGAAACTGGTATCTTATTTATCTCAAGTGTTGGGAGGAAAGGGATAGGAATATAAATAGAAACACAAATGCAAAGAAAGAAAATCTAACTATGGCAATGCACCTAAATGTAATTTGAACCTTAATTCTAAGCACAGTGAAACTATATGTGAGACTTGATTACATTAAAGAGCAAACAAGGCATGATCAATGTAAAAGATAGAAATAATAGAAACAGAGGCTCACAACTTAGACTACTTTTGTAATGATACAAAGAAATATCAACAAAGGCACAGAACTCAGTCTTCTTATTAACTCTCAAGTTACATAAAAGGCACATAAACATGCATAGTTACATAGACTTTCCAATTCAAGAAAATAGAACAAAGGCAAATGATATTCCTGATCACAGCTCTAAAAGTAAAAATACTCTTGACAATAGTCTCTCATAGAAAATTCTCTCCAATTATCTAATGATATTTTTTGGTGATCTCTGCACCCCTCTTTATATCATCAGATTCACTCCATATTGTCTACATGTTCCCAATCTAATGACCCAACTGAACTCTAACTGAACTAGAAGGACCCACCACAGTCTTTGCCTGTTAATGAAACAAAATGATGATAACTCAGATGTTGAAACATGGTGGCTTCTACTTTCTTTAGCTGGGGATACATGGCATCTTCCATTGCTTTTAGGAAAGCACATTGAAACCTTTTATTATTGCCACCTGTCACCTTCTACTTGATCCTGATACTTATCTTGTTGAAACCTTCCACTCAAAAGAGATTTGTAACATGGATGCCAATATGAAACATAGATTTTGACACTTTTCACATTCCACTGAGTTATTATGAGACATGTGGCATGTCCCGACCAACTTATAGAAATTAGAAAAGGTGCCTCAACTAATGACACTTGGTAGCTTCTACTTGATTTTGACACTTAGACAAAATTGAGGCATAAATAAATTCAAGCCCATGATCTGAGTCAAAACACCATCTTCTCAAACCAAAGTGTACAGGGACAAAATTTGGATTGCACAACTGTGAATCAAAATGAAACATAGAGTATTTTTTACTCTACAGTTATTGGTGACCACAAGGACTTTTGAGCCTGCTTAAAAAGAAACTACAACTCCCACTTGATAAAAATGAAAAAAAATCATAGCTTCAACAATGTTGTTTGATAGGTAGACCACTCATTTTCAGATAACCCCTACTTATTCTATAATTCACTGAAGGCTAAATCAAGGTTGATAATATCCTTGTGTAAAAAATTCTACAAAATCTAAATTGTAGCCTTTAATTTGAATTCGAGCTAGAAAACAAGAATCAAAATAGCTTCTACTTTAGCTACTGATGAATCACCCCATAAATCTTGAAAAATTTCCTGATCATTCTACTTGGCCAATAGCAAATTTTCAATTTCATCAACCATGAGCACAATATTGTCATTAGGAAATGGAAAAGGAAGACCCAATTGCACTAGGTCTTCAATGTGCTATTTCATTTCACTGATTCCTTCTTTCATTACATCAAGAAGCTCTATATAATTGATTACTATGGATTTTAAATTGAGAACCTCATTCACTCGCTTAGCAGTGACCATTCTGATATCAATTCATGTTGTTGACAACGTTCCATCTATTGCATCATAAAGCTTTTGCAGCAATGTTTTAGAGTCCAACACTCTCTCAAAAACTATAGCCAAATTATTTTCAATTAAATTCTCCACCTTTTTATATAATTCTTGTGTATTTAGTAGGAAGGTGAGAGAAGGCTTGAGCTAAATAATCTCTAAAGAGATTCTCTTCCACATTGATTCATAAAGCTCCTTCACTAGATTTAACACTTTGACATTCTTTGGCCTATTGGCTAGCTCTAGTGTCAATTGTTTTGCTCTTTGTTGCTTGTTTTGAAATTGGGCTTATATAGCTATGGTATTAATCTATTCATTCAGTAGATTTTATTGCAATTGAGGAACCTATAACAGGATTTCCTCACATTTTCCTTGTAATGCTACTTTTCTCGCCTTAAGTTTGTCACTGCATCGTTTACCTACATTAGCCCTACTTTTAAGGAATCATTTTGGGCCTAGATCACTTGGTGAGTCTAAAGGGAAATAGTATCTTGAAACTATTTATTTAGACTCTCTATTTCATTACCTTTTCTATCAATTTCCATGGTTAAACTTCTATAGTTTGCCTTCTCTTTAGCTAGACCATCCTCCATCTTCTATAACTTCCTTGATGTTTTCAAGTAGTCTTCAACAATTGTAGAAGTGGATTCAATTAGTAGGTCAATTTTTTCTTCTATCCTGAATAGGGACATGTCTATGGCCACTGCATTCATTGTGTAGTCTTCTGGGTACATCTACTCACTTAGCTTGATTACATTTGGTGAGAAATGAGTCACCGTCAGTTGCTGCTGAATTGGGTCAAATTGTGACCACAAATGTGGTGTAACCAAGGCATTATTTTCTTTGATCCTCTTTTTCTCTCTTCAGGCTTCCCTCACCTTCCTATTAGCATATATTTGAGTTTGGAAGGTAGAAGGAGAGGTAATGGGCCCACCCACAAAAGGATGTCCTTATGACAAACCATATGAAATAGCCAATTATTGGCTATGGGCAATCTAGGGAGGTAGTTTCTTGGGAATAGAGGGAGAAAAGTGAGGAAATGATAAAGCTTGAGTAGGGATAGATGGTGCAAAGTGAGAAATGGGCATGACAGAGGTAGTAGGGGATGTCATCTAGCCAGATGAAATCATCATGCTTATGGGAGAAGAAAAAGATTGAGGAGGAGGAGGAATGATACTTACCTGAGGAGTAACTACAGTACTCTATAATTGGCATTGTGAGGGTTTTTCCCTCTCCTCAGACTCAAGTTGAAACCTCAACCTTTTCTATTTCCTTGGCATTTCTTCTTCTGGTTGTGCTTCTTTTTCTCCAACATCTACCACTACTATCAGTGGTACTTGTGGGGAACTAGGAACTTCAATAACTGATGCTGATGGGGAAGATTTTGGTGGTGAAAGAACCACACTCTTTTGTTTTTCCATGATGCTAAGATATTGGGGCCAAACTATTATAGCCATTGTAGCTGTGGTTTGCCTTGGGGCCTATGATTCTTGGTTGGATCCTGCTCTAGCTTTTAGCTCTACACCTTGTGTCAGAAAATTGCTTGTGTCAGGGCTAGATATAGGGGACAAATGGCACTCATCCCATAGTTCCTCCCATCTCTCATCCGAGTCCACATTCCCAAAAGAAGAGTTATCTAATAAATTTATTGCCTATATTTCCAATAGTCTTCTATTTTCTCAGCATCCTAATCTATATTCTTTAGTTCCCTTCTTAAGCTAGAAGTCATTCTGATATTAGGATCAAAATCCCTCTGCTTAGCATATAAAGTTTCCCATGGTCTATTTTATGGAAGGGTCAAATCTATTAATTTAACATAAAATCGAAGAGTATCTTCCCTAGGATTTTTCCTATTTTCCTAAAAGGGGTGACCCTCAAGTGAAATTCTAGTAGCAACCCTATTAGCCCTGATCCATGAATCTATGAAAACATTTGGGTCATATACCCATTTATATTTGATTAGTAGGAAACCCAGGAAGGCTAATTTTCTAAGAAAAATAATCTCAGCGTGTCTAGCTTCTAGTATGATGTTGTTTGTCATGCATGGGAGGTCATACATTTTCCTCTTCTTCTTCCCAAAGCCATATTCATTATCTATTATAGACACCTACTTGGTGACCTTCAAGAATGCTAACCTAAGAGTCAAAATCTTAGGTAGCAACATTAGTTCCCCACAAAAACCATGGCCTCTAATAATTGTATGGTGGGATCCAAAAAAGAAATCACAAAGAATTGGGCAATTGGCCATAAGGTTTGAAACAATTGGAAATAGTCTATTTATAACTAGTTTTAGGCTAAGGCGATAAAAAGTAGGGGTAGTAAATAATTCCTAGAATTCATATGGATCACTAGTTTTTGATAAAATATGTGTCCATGCAGACACAAGAGTAGTCCTTTATATAATGAAACTTGGGTCATACATATCAAGATGCATATGTTGGGAAAAAATGTTAGAGTTTTGATACAGCATGAGGTGAAATAAATAATAAAAGTACCTAAAAACCCCTTTTGATTTGAATTGGGCAAGTTTTTCCACCATTGAGTATGCAATCTACTCAAAAAAATCAAGCTGATACTCTTGAGTCTTGTCAGTAGTTTTCAACCTAAAGAGGATGGCCATTTGTTCTCCATAGACTTCCATATCATCTTTCATTCCAAAGATGAAATCCATCATAGATAGTGCATCTTGGCTAGCTTGTGCAAATTGGGTTCTTGCTATAGGTAGTGTCAACACAGTAGTATCATCATCACCCATTTTCAATTCGGATCTTAAGAACCTCAACTGAGTATTGATGTTTTCCCATGTTCTTTGCATTTTAGCAAAAATGGGAAACATTGCTTTCTTATCATGATACAAGGCTAACATGTCTCTGATAGCCTACGGTGTGATTTTCACCATGAATGGACCCTATTGTATAGTGTTTGAGGGTGCATGGAACAAGTCAGCACATAGTTCAACACAATTAGGGCATGGATGCAAACCTGGGACAATGAATTGTGTCAGTTGGAAAGTCCATAGCCTCATTGCAAATGTCTCATATTGTCTCACCTTGGCCCTCTAAAGACACCTTTGATGTGCCCCTTCTCTGAGAGTTTTGCTACTAGTTTTTTGAAGAATTAGGTCCATGACCCCATCTACATAATATTTTATCTTTGTTGGGTCACTTGCTTGACCAACTTTAGGGACTCTGGTCCATGGGTAGGTCTTTAATGGTTACACAGGAGCTGAAGCATATGACTTGCTTGTAAGAATCTTATCAAGAAATTCATAAATCCTAGCTCGTTATTGTAAAGACTATGCTCCCTCCATCTCTATATCTATTTTATGATAACTGGTATGAAATTTTCTAAAATAGAAAGCACTTTCACTTAAGCAAGCTTACAAGGAACTGAAAATACAAGTAGCAGGATATTTTCTCATAGATGCAGGAATGTTTGAGAAAATATAAGCTTTAACTCTTGATAGGAGGTATTTATTGACCCAACAAGTCTCAAAATGGCATTAAACTCAAATAACCATCAGCAGATCTTACTCAATCTTCATGGGATAGCAAAATAGACACGTTATGCAAGTGGAAGCACAAGGTACCTTGGAAAATTTTAAAGATTTGGGAGATATTCAATGTATTACAAATTTTGAAATTTTCAAAAAAAAATCTGAGCTACTGCTACGTGTTCAAAGAACACTTACTTAAAAGAAAGCAAGAAATAAAAATGGGAAAACAAAGCAACTAAGGGAAACTATCTAACTATAATACATCAGGGACACAACCTAACTAAAATGTTTCAAATAGATTCAATTCATAGGAATCTCTTCATGTTTACCTTCCATTATTTCTAGCTCAAATAATTTTTTTGTTTACACGCACAAATTTTATAAGGGCCACTCCATAATGCTTCAAATTTAGTGTGTTGACCCAGCTTGGTGGCTCTTGCATCCCATTTCAGAACAATTGAGCCTGTTTTAAAATTGGGATTTGAAGTCCTTTTATCAAAACAATCTTTAATTATTTTATGATGCTTTACCAATGAATCATGGGTTGCATCCCTCTTTTCCTAAACTTCCAAAAGTTCCACAAATCTTACCTGAATGGGTCCATTTTCCTCAATTTCAATCTATTTGATCAGTTGGAGAGCAGGAATCTCCAAACTTAGTGGTATTACAGTAGATTTTCCATATACCAATTCATATGGGGACATTTTGATCACCTACTTAGGTGTGATTTTATCAGCCATAGTCTAATTAAGCACTTTATGCCACTCTTTGTGATGATCAAACCTTATTCTTTTGGTGATTCTAATTAGGTTCTTGTTAGTTGATTCTGCCAAACCATTACCCTAAGGGTAATAATTGGAGGTAGTTTTTCAATATATTCCATGCTTCAATGCGAAGTCAAATACTTTAGACCTTAAAAATTATTTATCATTATTTGAAATTATGGTTTGAGGAGCCCCAAAGTGAGTAGTGATACTCCCTAGAAAATCTAGGATCACGTTTACTATTACTTCTTTAAGTGGCACTACCTCAGTCCATCTAGTGAAATAATCTGTGGCAGTTAATATCTATTTGTGACCCATACTAGACACTAGATTTATCATTCCAGTGAAGTCAAGACCCCATTGAGTAAAAGGTTTATCCATAATTATAAGACTAAGGGGCATTGTTGCATTCCTTCTCATCCCCACATAATATTGACAAGATTGACATTTTTTAACCAGCTAATAACAATCTACAAATAAAGTAGACCATGAATAACCTACCTCACTTATCTTTATAGTTGTGGTCTTTGTAGAAAAATGTCCACCTGATACTCCATGATACATTTCATGTAGTATTTTCTTAGCCTCAGCCTTTTCTACACATCTTAACAATTTGCCATCAAAATTTCTTCTAAAAAGAACCTATTCAATTAAAACAAAATGAACTCCTTGTATCCTATAGTATCTTCTCTTATTTTGAGGGAGTTCTCTTGGGTAAATCCCATATTTCATAAAACTAATCCTACTTATGACCCATGATTCTTGATCTACCTCTTCTATCCTTAATACAATTTCCTTTTCTTCTTTTGAATTTGTCTCTTTAGGTATCATCTTTTCAAGCTCTTGAGTCATATATTGGCACAAACCCCTGCCTTTGACTAACTTAGTGGGTTTGACTTCTACATCATATTCAAGGATCTTTGTTATCTAGTTAGCTCTTTTTCAATAATTTCTCCCTCCATAATATATTCTCTAACACTTGGGTGAGCTGTAAGTATCAGAATTTTACTTCCTGACACCATATGCTTAAATTTAATGAGGGCTTTTACCATCGCATATGCTTGTTTCTCTACAAAGTTTTATATAGTTTCATACTTCCTGAGAGTTCTTGAGAAAAAGGCTATTGAGTGCTCTCCCTCCTGTCTATTATCCTTTTATTTTAAGACAACATCAATACTTAACTCTCCTCCACACACATACATTACAAAAGGCTTAGAAAAATATGGGTTTCTAAGTATTGGAGCTATTGAGATAGCCTTCTTGACCTCTTCAAAATCTTGCCTTCCTTCTGCAGTCAACTTGAAAATCAAGTCTTTCTATAATAAGAGTGTCACTGATCTCACTAAGCCTACAAAATCGGATATGAACCTATTGACAAAATTAATCTTCCCTAAAAAAGACTGAACTTTTTTATTTACTAGAAGAGGTAGGTTCATTATAGCTATAACTCTTTTAGGATCTATGGAAACTACTTCTTTAGATACTATATGCCCCAATAATTTGCCTTTAGGGACAACAAAGATACATTTTTTAGGGTTTAAGGATATTCCAAATTCTTAACATTTCTTAAAAACTGCGTCTAAATGATCAAAATGATCAATAGCATTTTTTGAAAAAATAGTAAGATCATCAAGACAAATCAGGATGATTTTATTTATAAGTTCCCCAAGTGCAACATCCATAGCTCTTTCTAGAAATGGGAACCAGAAATGGATTTATCAGACTCATTCTTCTTAACAACCCCTATATGGGCAAGACTACCTGGGCTTCCATTAGAATTCTAGCATGAGGACATTTTCAATGGAATTGCTAATTCATTTGGTGAGTTAGTGGCTGTGGATAATGCCACGGCTTCAAGAACTAAAATCCAAAGTGCCAGAATTTATGTTAAAGTGGCAGACCTGAACCATCTCCCTAAAAAAGTGGAATTAATCTCTAAGCTCGGTAAGAAAACTCAAGAAATTGTCTTCAAAGATCTGCCTAATTCATGTTATGCATGCAAGAAATAGGGGCATTGGGTTAAGAATTGTCCCAACAGAGGTAGACCTCTTTCAAGAAATCTTCAGGAAAGTAAAAATATAAAGATTCAACAAAAGAAAATATGTAAGGTAAAAGAAGACTATCGAAAGATAGGGGAGTCTCAAGATGCCTTAGCCGACCAAAACACAGGAAAGAGTATAATTTATGCTACAGAAGAAGAGGGTGACTTTAATTTATTAGGAACTATAAATCCTCTTTTAAAAAAATTAAGTCCCCTTATGGAAGAGAATGGGAAGGGATCAGAGGACAACAATTCAGATCTTATAACAGAAGGAAAAGTTAATATCCTAAACCAGAATACCCAAAGTCTAGAAAATCAATTTTCTAAGGTAAAGAACAATGAAGGATTAGAGGAAGGAGAAGTATTTCCTGAAGAGGTGAACAAAATAGAAGAAGGAAAGGGAGATTTGTGTGAAGTTCAGATGGGGGAAAAGCAAGAGGCTTCAAGGGTTGAAAATAACACTCCAGTGAAAGAGATTCTAATGGCAGTAGAAATGAAAGAGGTTGGAAAAAACTCAAAAAACCAAAAGATAAAAGGAGAGAAAAAGAACAATACTAATCACATAATGACGCGAAACAACAGTGTGAAAGTAAATAGTCCCCTTAGGAGTAAAGAAGGAAAAGGATCTGAATAGCAAGTCAAATTTAAACCGGATGTAGGATTTACAGATAAACTTGGGAAAAAATCTGCAAAGAAGAATAGAGAGCTAGAAAGTAAGCTTAATATAGCAGATGGAAAGCAGGTGACTCTGCGGGAATGTCTCCAAACCAATAAAAAGAAATGAGAATTCTTAGTTGGAATATAAGGGGGCTAAATAGCTTTTATAAAGTAGATTTAGTTAGGAATTTTGTTAGAGAGCAAAATCTAGACCTCCTTCTGCTTCAAGAAACTAAAATGAGTAAAGAGAAAGCAGAACAGATCAAAGACTTTAAAAATTACACCATTAAGGCTAGTAGCTCTGAAGGAGCTTCGGGAGGAACCGTTATGTTATGGAAAAAAATCAATATACTGGGTCTATTTTGATGGAAAGTAAAAAAATTTTGGCTGTTAATATTACCAGTGTTGACCAAAAGGAAAGTTGGTATGTTGTAAATATCTATGCTCCTAATGCCAGGAACGAAAGGAAAAAGGTATGGGATATTCTCTCAAATCTCAGAGGCAAAGATCATTGTGGGCGATAGATTATAATGGGAGACTTTAATGTTCCACTCTATGATTATGAAAAAATGGGTGGTAACACTATTCAAATGGAAGGGAGATTTGATCTCATGGAGTTTATAAGTAAAGAAGGTTTCATGGATGTGGACTTGCAAGGAATTTAGTATACATGGAGCAATAAGAGACTGGACAAGGAATGTATACAGGCTAAGCTTGATAGGGCTCTCATTTCCTCTGATTAGATGAAAGACTATACTTGTAAGCTAGAAGCAAGCCATAGAATAGGCTCGGATCATTTCCCTCTTATTCTCACAGCGGTCAAATTGAACCAAAAAAAGAATCATCTGTTCAGATTTGAAAAGATGTGGATGCAGCATCCACAGTTTGAAAGCAAAATTAAAGAGTGGTGGAATAAGCCTATTGAGGGAACAGCCCTATTCAGAGTTGCCTCCAAACTAAAAAATGTTAAAAAGGAAGTTAAGAAATGGAATAAGGATTGTTTTAGAAATATTTTTTAGAAAAAGAAGACCATCAAGGAGGATATCAGTAGAATCCAGGAAAAAATTTAGCAAAATGGATATACCCCAGAATCCCACAGAGAAGAAAGTGATCAATTGATACAATATCAAGACATTATAACTAAGGAGGAAACCTTTTCGAGATAAAGATCTAGAGTGCAATGGTTAAAAGAAGGGGATAAAAATACTAAGTTTGTCCATCTCTCCACTTTGAAACACAGAGCGAAAACTCATATTCATCACTTGAAAAAAGGAGATCAGAAGATAACAGAGGAAAAGGAAATAATGGAGGAAATGATCTCATTTTTCTCTTCCTTGATGAAGGCTGATATCCTATGAGTGATTCCTCCACTAATCTCGAAGGAGCAGAATAATATGTTATGTTCTATCCCAAAGGAGGAGGAAATCTTCAAGGCTGTTAAATCTTTAGGAGGAGAAAAAGCACCTGGACCAGATGGATTCCCCATGTTTTTCTTTCAAAAGCTATGGAAAATTATAGGGAAGGATGTCAGCAATGTGGTGAAGGAGTTTTTTGGAGAAAAATAGATGCTGAAGGAAATTAATGCCACTTTTCTATGCCTTATTCCTAAGAAGGTTGGAACTGAATGCCCTGATCAGTTTAGACCGATTAGTTTGTGCAACTCATTCTATAAGATAATTTCCAAAGTTCTTACGACAAGACTAATTCAAGTGATCCCTTCATTAATTGCTGATCATCAAAATGGATTCATTCCAGGTAGACAAATCCTCAACTCTGTTATAACGGCACATGAGAATATTCACTCACTGTCTAGCTCAAATACAGAGGGGTTCCTAATGAAAGTGGATATAGCTAAAGCATATGACAGGGTGGATTGGCTATTCCTTTCAAATAGCCTTATTGCCTTTGGCTTCGAACAAAGAGTGGTTGAAATAATCAAACAGCTGATATCTACAACTTCTATAGCTGTGTTGGTAAACAGAAGTTCGTCTCATTTTTTCAATCCATCCAGGGGATTAAGACAGGGGGATCTGATCTCCCCTATTCTGTTCATTATCATGGCTGATAGTATGGGGTGATACATAGGGGACTTAGTTTGTAAAGGATCATTTAAAGGTCTAAAACCCTCTTTGCATCCTTTAATTTGCTCCCACGGTCAATTTTTGGATGATACTATTTTCATGGGACAGTCTGAAGTTTCAGAAGTAAGAATTCTAAAGGAAGCTATAAATTTGTATTCCTCCACCTCAGGACAGATGATTAACTGGAACAAAAGTGTTGTATTCTTTATGAATACCCCAGTTTACAGACATAACAAAATAGCAAGGATCCTTGAATGCTCCATAGGTTCTCTTCCCTCTACTTACCTTGGTCTCCCTTTAGGGTCGAAAGCTCCTGAAGCTTTTTGGGAAGGTCTTATTAACAAATTCAATAAGAAATTAGCAGGATGGAAAGGCAGTCTTCTAAGCCAAGGTGGAAAGCTTATTCTACTCAAATCAAGTCTTCAAAACATACCTACATATGCTTTAAGTCTTTTCAAAATCCCTACTAAATTTGTAGAAGCTATTGAAAAAATTCAGAGAAACTTTCTTTGGTCAGGTACTGAGGAGAAAAGGAGAATGCCTCTTATAGCATGGGATAACATATGTAAACCTGTCAGGGAAGGTGGACTCGGTATAAGGAAAATTAGAAGTATGAACATAGCCCTCTTAGCTAAACAAGGGTGGAGGGTTTATCAAGAAAAAAAAGAATGGAGTAAAATATGGAAGCACAAGTACTTATTCAAGGCTAAGTCACTCCCTGAATTCATTTCTACTCTGGACATTTCTCATCCTTCTTCCATATGGGGGGCAGTCTAGGGAACTAAACATATTATGGAAGAAGGAAGTTCATGGAAAGTTGGTAATGGTAAAAAGGTGAAGTTTTGGGAAGATATTTGGTTAAAAGGAAAACCTTTACAGGAAGAAATCCAAGATAAAGATGTTATAGAAAGATGCAAGCAAAGAGTGGGAATTATGGTTTATCATTATTGGCAGAACAACTCTTGGGTTAACCTAATTGACTATGATCAAGATCTCAAGGAAATTCAATTATCCCTAAATTCTATATCTCTATATCCTAACCTTGAAGATAAAATTGTTTGGCATAAAGAGCCAAGCAGACAGTTTAACGTCTCTTCCATTTTCACCTCTAAGGGAAATGGCAGCAATCCATTTTGGATGAGAGCCTGGATTAAGGGGCTCATCCCTAAAATCAAATTCTTTTTCTAGACCCTTCTCCAAAACAAAATATTAACTTTGGATAATTTACAGAAATGCGGAATTAATATTGTCAACAGGTGTATTCTATGTAAAAAAGACCTTGAAGATAGAGATCATCTGTTTGTGAATTGTTCCTTCACTCAGCTAGTTTGGAAGGAGATTCTCAATTTGTGGGGTATTACTTGGATTCACCACAAAAATGTGGAATTATCTTTCAAAAGCTGGTACTGCCCCTCAAAGAATCCTGAAGTTCTTTGTTTATGGAAACTTACTCTTCCCCACATTTGGTGGGGAATATGGAAGGAAAGAAATAACCGAATCTTTAGAAATAAAGAACTTCCTAGATGGGTGGTAGGACAGAACATCATAAGAGCTTTAAAGGAGAATTTCTTATCACAAAAGAATCCAAGCTCAACTCTTCAAGTGGATAATCCCTTGAGGATGAATAATTCTATTGGTAAACCTAATCATCCTAGAGTAGGAGTTACTTGGAATGTTCCCCCTCAAGGATGGATTAAAGGAAACTTTGATGGTGTGGCCAAAGGGAACCCAGGGAATGCAGGATGTGGTGGAGTGTTGAGAAACCATATGGGAAAGGTAATTGATGCTATAGCTATCCCTATTGAAAAATCGAATTGTCACATTGCCGAAGCTACTGCTGCCTTTCAGACTCTCAAAATTGCTGTGGACTCGGGATATCCCAAATTATGGCTTGAAGGGGACTCCTTGAATATTATAAATATTCTAAACAATATAAATACTGTGTCTTGGACGATAGAGAATAAGTTTATGGAGATGAAAACTTTAATTAAAAAATTTGAAGAAGTGATCATTACCCACACCTATTGTGAAGCCAATGGTGTTGCAGATTGGCTAGCTAATTGTGTAGTCCGGACTGGTCAACAGTGAGGTGGCATGAAACATTAGTAAAGAATGTGGATTTGAGGGCGATCATTCTTCATGATGCAACCCATGCAAAGGAAGGAAAGATCGAAGTGTATAAGAAATAATATTAGTAGGAGGAGTGGCAATAGGGGGAAAGGACAACAATCATTAAAAAGTAAGGCCCTCAAGAGAGAGAAGAGGATCCTGAATAAGCACAATCAAAGCCGATTTTCCTATCATCTCGGCAACAGATGGGATTATTGCAATGACCTCAGCAATTGGGGTTCTAAGAAAATGAATATGGTAAGAGAAAGGGAGGGAGAACCTCGAAAATAGGAACCCAAGAGCTGTGACGAATGGAAAGAAAAACATGAAGTCTGGAGAATCTTGTAAAAAGGAAAAGTTACGAGCTACTTGGAAAGACTTCATGGATCGAAGCTGCATATCACTACAGCTTTTTTCAAAAATTTGAAGGATGAAAGGGTCACTGGGCTGCCTACCGATGGACTCAAATTCTCCAAACAGACAAGCATTTCCAATGAGGCCTTCTGTAGGTTCCCCAAAATGGAAGTGGAAGAGAAGAAACTGGTCAAGAACAGGGATTTCTTTGAATTGGATCAGATTAAAGGGATATGGAGGGATGTCTTAAGCTTCATAAGGGAGTACTTCATTCTGGATGAAGGAAGTAAGTGTGTGCACAAATTCCACTTTGTCTTCCTTAACCATTTCAGGCACAAGGTTAGTTTGTCTTTTCCCTTTTATCTATGTTTCTCCTTGGTCCAAAGTTTATATGCTCATAGGAAAAAGGAAATGTGCACTATCCGTCATGAAGGCCTTATTCTGTTAATCGAAGGCCACTGTAAGAATAATGCTATGGTTAAGCACCCTATACAGGGGAAAAACCAGGAGTCAGGGAACAGAAAGAGGGAATGTGTTACTGAGAAAGGAAAAATCAAGCTCCCTAGTACTAAAAAGTAGACTGTAGAAGAAGATATGGAGCGGGAGAGTATTGATAAACCTAGTGAGGAAAACTTGGAGGAAGAAGAAGGAACTGAAAGTCGGGCTACAAACTCTAATGAGGATGAATAATGTCCTGAGAAGAATGAAAAAGATGATGTTAATACAGAGGAGGATTCTGCAAATAGAACTGAAGACACTGAGGAAAACCAAAAAGAGGCGGAGTTTGATTTTGGCCAGGATGACCCTGTTGAGGACCCAGGATCAAAGAATGAAAAGGAAACTACAGGGCAAGATGATAATCAAGAAATGGAAATGGAAATTCAAAATGGAATAAAAGAGCGGGAACATAAGGGTCGAGAAGAAATCACTGAAGAAGATAGGAACAGTCCTAATAAAATTTTTGAGGAATGGAGGGGGAAAAAACTGAATGATGAATCACATACACCAATGAACTGGGTTAATTGCAAAGTAGAGGCATCTTCTCAATTTGATTCTTGGATGTGCAGGGAGGTTATGAATCTCAAAAGGAAAGTGGAAATAATGGAAGATACCCTGAAAGAGGTATGGAACAAAATCAACAATATGGATAATCAGATAGGAGAGATCCCAGCCAAGCTCAAAGCCTATGAGAAATACCTCTGGGATCTAATTAAGGATAATAGAATGAAAATGGAGGTAGCTACGTCTAATATTTGTGCTGCTGCTATCAATATTGGTAAAAGAGCCAGTGAGGAGACTAAAGCTTTGGAGGGACCCAGCAAAAGAATGAGACAAAGTACTAGAAAGAAGGTTACACAAAAAGGAGCAATGCTGGTGGAAACCACTACCCAGGATACTATTTTGAAAGAAAAAGAAACAATGAAAATGATATTGGAACTGGATGAATAATTTGGTTCCTCTTGCTGGTAAAGAATCTGGTCTTGTTCTTAGTTTTCTTGTTGTCTTCCTATGTCTAAGGTGTTGCCAGAGCTCTATTTTTTTGGGTTGTGACCAGTTGTCTTTCTGGTGGTTTCAGGTCCATTTAAAACATGTTTTTGCTACTTCCTTGTAGTAGTTTTTAGACTTTGTCTGTGTTTTGGTTGCTCTATCTTTTTTCCTTGTACTAGGGTTTCGGGGCCCCTTCAAAACCTGCTTTTACCATAATCTAAAACATCCATAGCTCTTTGAAAAGTGGCTCTAGCATTTGATAGGCCAAATGGCATCATAGCATATGCAAATGCTCCCCATTTGGTAGTAAAAGTAGTTTTGTACTGGTCTTCATCGGCCAACCAAATCTGATTGTATCTAGAGAAACCATCTAGCAAATAAAATCTCTTTGATCCCACCACAGTTTGTAGAATTTGTTGCATGGAGGGTAAAAGATAGTGATCTTTCAAAGATGCTCTATTTAGATCTCTAAAATCTACACAATGTCTTATATCACCATTCTTTTTCCTAACTGGTACTAGATTTGAAACTCAGGTTGAGTGTTTGATTGGAAAAATTATTTTAGAATCTAAAAGTTTCTACAACTCATCTACCATTAGAGGCTCAATCCTTAGATTTACTAGCCTCTATTTTTGTTTCATGGGCTTAGATCCTTTAGTCAGTTCTATTGTGTGCTAAATAATGTCTCTATTGTATCCATGAAGGACTTCATAGCTCCAAGCTATGACTCTATCATATTTTTTACACAATTACATTAGTCTTTCCTTTTCTACTTGCGTTGCAAACTTTCCAACTTTTAATTTCTTCCCTTCACTCACCTCTATTTCAGAATAGTCTACTTTTTTTACCTAATTTTTTTCTTCTCCAGACATACATCTTATGGATCAAATAGATTCTCTAAGTGATCAAGCGTTCGGGAAGTTTATTAGTCTTTAATTGTATGACTTAATTTCCATATGCCTCTTCAATTTTGGTTTACAATTGATCAAGAAACTCATCTGATTGTTGTAAGAATGATATTACCTGAGAATCATTTTCAAATTTTTATCAATTCTCATCATTGTCTGGAATGGTTGGCTTCACTATAACTTTTACTAACTCATTGTTAATTAATAGGCCAGTTGCTGGATCAAACTGTGAGCCAATCTGGGCCATCCTATCAGCTTCAAAATTTTGAATCCTATGGACTACTTCAATATTGAAGGCTTCAAAATATTATATTAAGTCCCAAATCCTATGTCTATAGGATTTTATCTTACATTTTTGGCTATTGTCTTTTCTCTAATTTGCTTTACTACTAATTATGAATCTCCTTTTACTATTAGATTATTTATTCCCTTTTTCTTGGCTAATAGGAGCCCATATACTAGAGATTCATAGTCAACATCATTATTTGTACAAGCAAATTGGAAATAGATAGCCCTTAGAATTTTCTCACCATTTGGAGCAGTAAGACAAATTTCTGCTCCAGCACCATTTTTACTTCTAGTCTCATCAAAATTTAGGGTCCAAATTTTTGAATATTTTTCAGATTCTTAAGTAGTTGGTGTCTCTTCCCTTAAAACATTAGGAATTTCATGGTCCTCATCAAAAAAGGCATAAGTACCCAAACCAGTAGAGTCATAATTCCCATATGGGTCACTATGCATCATAGGTAACAACTGGTTATTTTCTTCTTCTTGATCATGCTCAGTCCAGTCGCCCAACTCTTCAACAAAAAACCCTTTCTTCTTTATTTAACATAGCATGATCTGCCTTTAATTTTGATTTTGGTTCATTGGTGATATGGTCCTTTGATAGTGGTTCACATAAAATTTTCATCTTTGAACCATATTTGGTTCTCAAGATGAGGTGAGACCAATCAACAGACATATATCCTCCTATCTTGGCTATAAAGTCTCTTGATAAACATAAACCAAAAATAGGAGGTATATCTATGACTATTATATCTTGATTAACAATTATATTGGGAAAAGTATATAATTGTAATGGGAGTTGTCTAATTCTCCCTATTGTTTGCACTAATTTGCCATCTAGCTGCATAACTCCTTTAGTGAGTGGCTCATACTTTACATTTAAAGCATCTACTATTGCCTTTGGCATTACTATATTTTTAGCCCTTGAATCTATCATTGCATTATGCAGCAGTTTCTTGCCAACTATCAGAGCCAAATAGAAAGGGTCTGGTTTTGATTTTCTTACCTCCTGGTGGATTGTTCATTAAGACTCTTGTCTATAGATGAACTGTGTCCTTGAGCTTTTCTTTTTCAACAAATCTTTCTTTGATATCATTATGTTTGGGCACTGCTTGGCTTTGTTGAGATTCTTGTAATAGTGTCTTTTGTTTAGGGATGGCTAATATGTCCCAGATTGATACTTGTGTTAGAGTCCTCTTTAATTGATCTACCATATTTAGAGGTCCCAGAGTTTGGGTTCTTAGAAAGTAAGGATACCTTGCTTTTTCTTGAACTTGTCCAGGAACTATTTGATTCAGAACTGATTGTGGCATTTCTTGTCTAACAGCTATATTTCTTTGACCTTGAAATGGATAACTCTCCATAACTTGATTATTTGTAACCTCAAGCTATTCCACCATTCTTCTCTTTGATCTAGTATAGTAATCTGATTGTACCACTAGTTATTTGGAAGTGGAAGCTTCATTCAAGAATAGTAATTCTTCATCTTCAACCCATGAGAACAAAGCATATTCTGGGGCTATTTCTTCCTCTTGTTATAAAGACATTCCTTTCATCTGAGCCATTAGGACTGAATTTTGGATACCAAGAGATTGGTAGGCTTGATTGTCACTAGTACTTTCAAATTGTCCATCCATTCTTCTTTACTCTACTACCTTTTGTTGTAAATTACCCATGGGACAATCTCTAGGTGTATGAGCATTATTGCAAGGGAAACACCAGGCATTAGTGCTATCTACATTATTATTTTGACCTTGAATAATCTCCCTATTTGAATTGGGGGGAATATTTTATGAGGGCATAGGGACTGCAACTAATTGGTTTGTTGGTTGAGGATTATTTTGCCTTTGAGGACCCTAGTAATAGTTTGGCTATGATAAAAATCTATTTCCTTGGTAGCCTTGATATTGAGGTCTAGGGTAATGATTCTATTGTCTCTTTATGTTAATCAACTCATTAGAAAATGTCCTTAAGATATTCTTGATATCATCCATCTCAGATGACTGAGCAAGGATAAGTTCTTTAGCAGGTGATTGAAGATATTGATACAGAGAAATAGGTGGGGCTATGGATTTAGGGGCTTCTTGAGGTAATGGCAAGGTAATTTCTGGAAACAAGGGTATGGGGGGCCTTTGGGGTAACTTTCCAGCATCTATCAAATTATTTTCAGCTCTGAATACATAATCATAAGCCTCTAGTAGAGTTTGACCTCCAAGTGACTAAATCATAATAGATATATCTAAATTTAAAGCCTTAAGATAAAACACTGTAACCATACCTAGTAATGGTCTAGCAGTAGCAAGAATCCCTTCCCAAGTCTTTTAAAATATGGAATTGAAGTCAGTGATTGCTTCTTGTGGTGCCCTTTGGATGGTAATAAATTGTTGTAATAAAGAAGACTTATCACCCTTTTCTTCAAATCTTTCAAAGAAAAGATCTCTGAGCTGATCCCACATAGATATGGTATTCGAGGTCAAGGACCAGTACCATTCCAGAGCCTTCCCTTTAAAAGAAGCTGCTAATAACCTTATAGCCATATTCTGCTATGTGATAACATGTATAGCACATACATCTGATACATCTTGAAGATGTTCTTCAGGTGTTTTAAAATATTGTGCACTAAATTTGGGTAGAGATTTCAAGGCATTTACTGGGATAGGATCCTATGTGGCTGGTGGTATCAGGAAGACTAGAGGACTACCACTGTTCTAACTTGCATAATTTCTTGGGGGTATAGGGGCTCCCATATTTACTCTTGGTATTGGTATAAACTAATTGACTCTTCTTCTTGGACTAGTTACCAAAGGTGGCAAAAGAATACCTAGATTTATAGCAGATTCTGATATGGTTACTGGTCCACAACTCTGACTCTTTGTAGCTCTCTATTTCATACAGTCTTGAAAGAAACTTCAAGACTAGTCCCAATGGGTGTGCCAAAAACTATTGATGATTAAAATTATGCTTTGTTCTAACACCAACAATGGCAAGTTTCAAGAATGTGGGACTTGCAACTTGAAATGACCTCTAAATTTTTAAGAAGCTAGTCTCTTCTTTATCTTGAGTGTTGGGAGGAAAGGGATAGGAATCTAAATAGAAACACAAATGCAAAGAAATAAAATCTAACTATGGTGATGTGCCTGAATGTAATTTGACCCTTAATTCTAAGCATAGTGAAACTATATGTGAGATTCAATTACATTAATGAGCAAGCAAGGCATGATCAATGTAAAAAATAGAAACAATAGAAATAGAGGCTTACAGCTTAGACAACTTTTGCAATGATATAGAGAAATATCAACGAAGGCACAAAACTCAATCTTCTTATTAACTCTCAAGTTACATAAAAGGCACAGAAACATGCACAATTACATAAAATTTCCATTTCAAGAGAATAGAACAAAGGAAAATGATATTCCTGATCATAGCTCTAAAAGTCTAAAAACTCTTGACAATAGTCTCTCATATAAAATTCTCTCCAATTATCTGATATTCCTTTCTATCGATCTCTGCACCCCTCTTTATAGCATCAGATTCACTGCAAATTGTCTACATGTTCCCAATCTAACAGCGCAACTAAACTCTTACTGAACTGGGAGTGTCTATTAGAAGATGTTTCTTAAATTCTGAAATGTTTTTTTGTTTTACAGTTCATTATTTGAAATAGATACATAGGATGCTTCCTTTTATCAAATGAAAGAGGACACTTAGCCAATTTCTTTAAAACCTTCTTGTTACTTAAGAGGCACTAGAGAATGACACTTGGCATGTTTCGTAGCCTTACCAAAGACACACGGTGCTCCCCGCATTACCTATACTCTTATTGTATCTTTGCTCAAAAGTGTTCAGTCTTTGACATCTATCACCATCCCCTTCTCCAAAACTTAAACAACTCTTATATAAAATGGGACCCAAAGTAGTTCTCACTTGGGAAACTTAAAAAAGGGAACAAAGACATGTGGCACTTTTCACTTATTCTTGACATAAGACACGTGGTGATCTTTGCTTCCTTTAATTACCTTTTGAGAAACTTGTGGAAGGTGACACATGTTTGTCTCTATGTTGCCCTATCTATACTATAGAAACAATCAGGTCTCATTTCATAGTTACATTGATGGTGACACTTGGCAACTTCTACTTGCCTCAAAAAAAAAAACCTATGACCCACCACAATCTTTACTTTTCAATGAAACAAAATGAAGATAGCTCAAAGGTTGACATGTGGTGGCTTCCACTTTCTTCAGTTGGGGATATGTGGCATCTTCCATTGCTTTTAGGAAAGCACATTGAAACATTCTGCTATTGCTACCTGGCACCTTCTACTTAATCCTGATACTTAGCTTGTTGATACCTTCTACTCAAAAGAGATTTCAAATGTGGATGCTGATATGAAATGCAGATGCTGACATTTGTCACATTTTGCTAAGTTACTATACGACACGTGGCACGTCTTGACCAACTTATAGAAATTATGAAATGTGCCTCGACCGATGACACTTGGAAACTTCTCCTCAATTTTTACACTTAGACAAAAATTGAGGCAAAAAGAAATTTGAGCCCGTGCTCTGAGTCAAAACTCCATCTTGTCAAACCAAAGGGTACAGGGACAAAATTCTGATCCTGCGACTACGAATCAAAATGAATGTAGAGTACTTTTCACTCTACAAATAGTTTGGTTGAGTTTAAATTCCTTGAATGGCCTAACACTAATTTATTTTTAAAGTTTCAATTGTTTATACAACTTTAATTAGATTTTATTGTATTATCACTTGAGTTGTATGATTGAGATTTAATGATCTCAATGGTCATGTCATAAGTCACCCTTGTAATTTATTGGGGGCATAATTACCTTCCAATATCTCTCTTTAAATATTACATTTTTATTTTTGAACTTGTATCATATCTAATTATTCATAATGAAGCATATTTACTAAATCAAAGTACTAAGGGGAAACATGGTTGCATCGACAAATATGTATACTCCTTCCTTGCTCTCTTTCAATTCAAACAATTCATTTATTTCAAATTTTATATTATATACACTAATTTATACACTAATTTACTCTTGGTTATATATATTACACTATAAAAACACTCAAACTAATTTAATAAAATGTATAGTGTGTTGTACACATCTAGGTAAACATTTTATTCCTTAACACTAGTAATTTCACCCTTACACATTACTAGACTAGGGGGTGTGGTAAGGGCAATGTAAATACTAAAATTTGACTTATATATATTCTCAATATTTTATACTTTAAAAATAAATATAATGGCCCCACCCTTTAGTTCTATACCCTCATGTTACTGAAATTCTAGCATTCACCATTTCACTAAGGCTATTTGCTTATATTTTTGTCTAACCCTATTATTTTCAATGACCTAAATTTATTTTAGAATATAGAAAGATTAAAACCTGATATAAATCCTTCAATATTATATTCATATCCAAAAAAAATTCATAACCTACTATATTCTTGTATCTCACATAGTGACACATGCATCAACATAAGTGTCTAAATTCTTATCTACTATCTGTACCTCAAAAGTCTTCTAATTTGAAAATATTTTAACTCCAATAAGTTATCCCATTTTTTTCATTTCACCCTAATTTTATATATTTTTAAAAATTTTGGTATAAATAAAAAACCATAAACATTTCACTATCACCAAGTAATATTAAAAAATATTACCAAGCACCCATGTATAAGAGTATATTTCAAGTATTCAAAACTACCATATTCTTCCCTATTTCTACATCAATCATAGGAGTATCCAATTATAGTTATATATCACTCATGCCATGATTATTATTTTTGAAATTAAAATATATATCATTGAATGTCCTTACATATAGTATATTTCCCCCTTGTACGCACACAATCTAATACCTATAGTAGAACTACATATATTTGAGGCCCTCTTCAAAGTATTGGCTATATAGGTAGTGCTCATTGATATAAGGGTCATTGAGGTCAAATTGAATTCATTAGTTCTATAACCCATTTTTGGTGAGTTTCAAATACCCAAGGTGAATAAATAGGGTTTGATCCATAAATAGTCATCTACAACTTATGTGCATGAATCAAACATATCAACATAAAGGGGATAGAAAACCCAAAAAGATATAAGTGTTTTCTCTAAAATATAATGATTATTTTATACCAGACATATATATTTATACCAATATAATTGCATCGATGTAATTTTTCAATGATTTATGTAAGTGTCCTATCATCCAAAAACAATATTTTTAAAATCTTACAACTAGATCTAGATCTTGTTTCTACCTATTTCCACATTTTCATATCTCAAATCTACCTATAAATTTATAGATAAGCTAAGTACCATATCTTCCTAATGTTTATGTCTATATTGAATATCAAAATTTCCATTCCCTTTCGAATTTGGGAGATACATGCATATATAGGATTGGGATGGTGATGCATCATCCTTCAATCCATGCTCAAAGTTTTATCAACACTAAGACATACATGGCCATGATGTATCCAATCATTCACAAAGGACATTAAATTATTACAATATGATTCTATTATAATAATATATGTAACAACAAGGGGAAATGTCTATGAAGAAGCTATGGTAAATATTAATATTTGCGCCATGGAAATTGTTGTATTTATAACCTAAGTTATATTTGTGGTTAGCATAGGTGTTTGAGAAGTATTTTAAAATGAAATAGATAATAGAGGTAGGGTAGTCATAAATGCTTTTTTGGTCACTTGAATTTCCAAATAAAGGGCATGACTCATCTGAAAATCCATTTCAATTGCCTTGAAGTCCAATAAATGCCTTTTAAATATTTGAGGGAGTTTATCCTTAAACTATATTTTTTTTTTATTTTTTTATTTTTTTATATTTTTTTTTTTTTTTTTTTTTTTTTTTTTTTTATATTTTTTTTTTTTTT
>JARHVA010010598.1:0-149975 GCA_037957365.1 Torreya grandis
AAAGAATTTATCTCAATTTCACAAACTCAATTTTCTCTTTCCCATCCTAATTTGGGTCCAAGGAAAAGGTTAGGAAGTAAATCTAAATAAGATAAAATAGCAAGTGAGATTTTGAGTGGTAAACAAGGTGCTTTAGAAGCATTTATTGATGTTGTAAGTGGGGGATAGAATTCCCTCATTTGGACTCATGAAAGTAATTTATTTGAATGTTAGGGATATGAATGCCCCTAACATAAGACACTTGATAAATCATCTTCTCCATGTTGAGAAACTAGATGTCTTGATGATTTAGGAAACTAATTTAAGTTCGAGGGAATCAATGGATTTGTTGAACATGGGTTGGCAATAATGGTAAGGGTTCTTTGTAGAAGTAGTAGGAGAATTAGGAGGATCAACTATTATTTGGTCTTCCTTTTACACTAAAGTTATTTTAGAAGCCTCAGGGCAGAATTGGAAGTTATGTAGAATCAACAGTTTTCATTCAGATTTACAGGTTCTGATTTTAAATATTTATGGGCATCAAGGGCCTTTTTGAAACTTATCTTGTGGTTAGAGATTTATACTATCTTAAATAATTTTCAAACAAAAAAAATTTATTTTGGGGGTGACTTTAATGTTATTCTAAAAATAAAAATAAGCAAGGAGGAACACTCTCTAGTCCTCAAGTCTCTCAAGATTTTGAGATGTTCATTTCAAAGAATAATTAATTTGGAAGATGTGGAGAAAAAATCAAGTTGGTTCACTTGGAATAATATAAGTCTTGGTTTAAGAATATTTTAGAAATATTTGATAGATTTTTTATTTCTTCTCTTTGGATCTAGAGCAAGTGGAAGTTGGATTGTTGGGTTTTATCTCATTTAGGTTTAGATCATTGGCCAATTTATTTGAAAATTGACTTTAATTATCCCCTTGAAATATTTCATTTTATGTTTGAGTTAATGTGGCTAAGAGATTATTCTTTGTTTGAGTCTATTCAACATTGGTGGGATTAATGTTCACTAGCTCCAAGTTCCCAAATGTATTAGATGTGTAAAAGGCTACAATTTGTTAAGGGTAAACTCAAAATTTGAAATGAAGAAAACTTTAAGAATATTTTCAAGGGAAAATTAAGGATTGAATATGAACTTCATACCCAGAATGAGAAAGTCTTTAAGTGGGGGATGAATTCTTAGGCTTATGATCTTAAAAAATCCTTGATTAAGGATTATGAAGAATTATTATTTAGATAAGAGAATTTTTGGAAATAAAAATCTAGGGAAGATTGGCTTAAAGATGGTGATGGAAACTCAGTTTTTTTCATCTCTTGGTTAAATCTATAATAAAGGTCACTAGGATCGTTGGTATTGTAGACACCTAAAATTGGTCCCAACTGGATTCTACCCAGACTTTAGACTGATTCCTACCAACCATTGAAAATTAAGCTTAGAAATAATTGAACATCCTAAATTCATCCTCACATCATTCATCAAATCTCATAATCACGTTGAGGCATCCCTAATTGGGATACTAGCCTATATACAGTAATAAACTCTCATAGATTCATCCCTAATCACCTTGTAGCATCACAGCCATCAATTTGGCCTGTGGACCTATTAAGCAGGGCACTTACACACTTAAATCAAATCTTGAAAGAGAAAAAATGCTAATCAAAATCAATTAACAAATTAAATTAGACTAAATTCTTAGATAATTAATCCATTTAAAATTAATGAATATCTAAAAATAGAAATTCCTAAAAATGAAAACATAAAGCATTTTGTGAGTCACCATTCAACTTACAAAATATCAAGAAAATATTTGATTTAAGTGGAGGAAAATCATTTTGACCTATCTCTCCCCACATGGCCCTAACTCAATTGGAGTTATTTTTAACTCAAGAAAGGTTAGTATGAACCCATTTCAAGCCTTAGCTCAACCCTAACTCATATTGGGTGAGATTTAATTTCCGAGGCTATAAATACAAGGCCATGCCTCTTCATTTATAAGCTTGGATATTTTAGAGTTATTATGAAATATTTGTTCTATGAGACTCATATCAATAGTGTTATAATGTAAAAATCCTAATCAAAACAGTGATAAGCCACATCAAAGCCAATGGTGCCAAGGATAGAAGGAGATAATAAGATTTATTTTCCAAAGACTTTTTGATGCATAAGCTGAGCAAGCCACTCAAAAAAGCATTTAGATCTCCCAAGGAAAGTAAAAGAGTTAGTGTCTTTTATGTTTTAGTTGTGATCTCATTTAGTGTTTGTTACTAAGCTCCCCCTAATATCTATGCTAGAGATGTTAGCATGTTAGTGTCCTTATTTCATTGTTTTATGGACTAAAACAAGACTAACCTCCTCTCTATGTCAAATTCCTAGCTCACATGTATTAGATATAGATAGGGGTACTTTTTGGAGACCCTGAAGAAAATAAGATCTAAAACTACTTAGCTCTTTCAAAATTTGTTGAATGAAGAGGATAGTGAGAATGGGGAAGCTCAAAACTTATTTTTCCCTTTAATTTCTTCATTGATTTCTAAATCCATGAATGTTAAGCTTATGGATCCCTTCTCATTGGAAGAGGTTATGAAGGTGTTGTTCTCTATGGCTAAGTATAAAGCTTCAAGTCTGGATGGCTTCCCAGTATCTTTTTTTTAATCCTTCTATGAGATTTTGGGAGAAGATGTGTGGTAGATGGTGAAAGAAACCATAATAAAGAGGAAACTAGCATCAAATTTAAATGTAACATTTTTATCTTTGTTTCCTAAAGGGCAAATTTAAGACTCCTTTAGTTATTATAGCCCTGTGGCTTTATGTAATACAATATATAAGATCATTTCTAAGGCCATTGCAAACAAACTTAAACCAATCCTATAAATATTGATATCTAAAGAACAAGTTAGATTTGCACTTGGTATAAGTATTCAAGAAGGGATAATTGTGGCTCATTAAATTATTCATTTATTTTTTAATAACCATCAAAAAGTTATGATGGTTAAGCTAGACATCAGTAAAATTTATGATAAGGTGAATTACAAGTTCTTGTTTAATATCCTGAAGAAATTTGGATTCAACTTGGAATGGTGTGATTCTATTTTTATTTGTGTCTCAAGCCCCAATTTTTTTGTGATGGTTAATGGTAGATCAAGATTTTTTGACATTTCTAGAGTTTTAAGGAAAGGGTATCCCCTATCCCCTTTCCTTTTTATATTGATTGTTGAAGCACTAGAAAGAGTGGTAAGAGAGGCCAAGGAGAGATATAAGTTGTAGGGTCTTCAAATAGTGGATAATTTAGATAATCTCACTCATCATTAGTATGTATATGATAATTTTCTATTTGGGAAGGTAGTGGTAGAGGAAGCCATGGAGTTAAAGAAGATTTTGAAAAAATATGAAGAAGCCTTTGGTTAGAGAGTGAACAAAGGTAAGTATGAAATCTATTTTGTCAATTGTTTGAAACAAGAAGAAATTAATTTGGAAAGAATCTTATATTTTAAGATAGGAAATATTCATAGAAAATATTTGGGGGTCCATTTATTTAAAGGGGTAGGTAAATTTGTATTATGGAGAGAATTGATTGGCAAATTTAAAGCTCTCCTAAGTTCTTGGTCAGGTAAGTGGCTCTCTTTAGCAGGCATAATCACTTTGATTAAAGCACTTCTTAATGCTCTTAATAATTATTGTTTCACTATGTTGACACCACCAAATCAAGTTCTCAAAACACTGAATAGGATTATGAAATATTTTCTCTAGAAAGAAACTAGAGAGTATAAGAAAATTCCTTTGATGAAATGGAAAAATTTATGTAAAAGGAAATAAAGAGGTGAAACATTTAATAAAGATCTTCATTTGTAAAATTTAGCTTTAGGGGATATATTGGTTTGGAGGATGTTGATTGATTCAAATAGGTTGTGGTGCAGAATTATTAGGGCCAAATACCTTGGTTCTGAGTTACTAGAGAGTATTGTGACTAGAGATAATCCTCCTAGAGGTTCCCATGTTTGTAAATTTTTGATAAAATGTAGAAGAATCATATTTCATCATGTTTCCTATATAGTAAATAATGGGAGAAAAGCAAACTTCTGGTAGGATTTTTGGAATAGGCATCACCCTCTACAATAAAATTTTGAAGGAACAAAAATCAAAGTTTTATTGCATAATCTGTAGGGTCCAAGGTGGTAGATTACTTAGATCTTTGATCTAATGAGTTGAGATTAGTTTATAGGTGGAATTTATTTTTGGATCTTCCCATCCCACACATTATAGAAAAAGTGCTGGAATAAAGTTTGTTGCTAAGTAAAATCTTTATCAATAATAAAGAAGATCAACTATATTAGATGTGAGCTAAAATTGGTGCTTATAAAATAAAACTAGGTTTTGAGATGGATGAAGTAGTGGATGTTTCTCTAGCTCAGGTGAATTTACTATGTTAGGGTAAGGAAGGGATTCAAAAAGTAGGGGAATTCTCATGGTTGGTGATTCAGATTCGCATTTTCACCTAAGACCATCTCAAGAAAATGGGGTTTTAGGGCCATTGAGATGTTGCCTATGTAAACTAGAGGAAGAAACAATAGATAAAATTTTGTTTAACTATTCCTTTGATAATTCATGCTAGATTTGTTTAACTATTCTTTTTCCAATTAAATTTGCCTCCCACTCTTTTTCAGCCTTTTCCTCCTGGCCAGTGGGAGATTGGAAACATTTACTATGTAGTTTGTGGAGAGTCCATCTATTAATATTTAGACAATATGGAAAGAATGAAATGCTCATATATTTGAGGATAGAGAATGTATGATACATACAATTTTAAGGGAAATGGATTTATCCTTATTTGAATTAGTTTCAATGAAAATAAAGAGGAAACAAGGTTTATTGACTCAATGGGATATGCAAATGTATGCTAAATGGAAAAATATTAAGCTCCCTCTCCGACCTACCCCATTTTCCCCCCTCCCCACCATTAAAGTGTCAATAGTAGATAATAAAAATAAGAGTGAAATAAATGACGTAATCTGGAGTCTTCCACAACCAAGTTGATTAAAGCTAAATTTTGATGGGGCTTGTAGTGGGAATCTAGAAGCTTCGAGGGTTGGGTAGGTAATCAAAGATTGAAGTGGATCCTTAATAAGAGATATCTCTTTGAAACTACTTGATGGAACTAATAATGAACTGGCAGCCCATGCACTTGTACCAAGAATTGAGCTAGCTTTGGATTGTGGTTTATTATTTTTTAGAAATTGAAGGGGATTCTCAAGTTTTTATTTAGGCCTTGAAAGGTCAAAAGGCTAAATCTTATAAATTGGAAAATATTCTTTTAATTATTTAGCCTAAACTAACTCAATTTGAAGAATGGAGATGTTCACATTGCTTTTAAGAAAGAAATTGAGTTGTAAATTTACTTGCAAATATGGGAATTGATCAAATAGAGGTTTCTAGGGTTGATAACATTAAGGAATGTTAGATTGAATATGTGGGGGTGGATCTGATAGACCTCTAATTGTTAAATTTATTTTTAATAAAAATTAAAAAATATGAAAAAGAGGTGACGACCTGATTTTTCTTTCCACTGAGCCTTGCATTTGATTTTGGGTGACCACAGTGATAATGATGATTTTATTTATGGAAATTTTGTGGAATTGATGGATTCATAATGGCATTTCATGTGAAGAGTTTGGGAGGATGAATATCTTTGATATGGGCATTGCATTCAAATTATGGTTTTTGCTAGCTAGTATGGTTTTGTTCCTCAATATGTATCTCGAGTTTGTGAAATCATTGGGGTAGTCATTAATGTTTGGAGGGGCCAAAAATAGGGAGATGGAGTTCACAAGAAATGTTATCAAAATGAGGTTGATGAACATTTTCTATGTTCCTATATTCAAAGTGGTAGATACTATGGAGGTAGAGTTGTGTTTGGAGGTGTTATTTGAAAGTAGAAGAGTGTGAGTTAACTCTGATTTGGCATCTCTCTTTGGTATCAACCTATGTCTTGTTATTTTTGAGAGAGATCAGATTAAATAAATGATGGAGTTTTCTTATTTGGCCTAAGCATAGGGTAGATTTGATGTCGACAATAGATCCATTGCCTTTAGGACCTTTTATAGAATTGTCATTTTTAGGTAAGGATGATCTGGGGTATGTTTTTATTATTGTTGTTTCATATTCTAGTAGATAGGTTTATGTATTTAATCAAACCTATTTAGGGGTGAAAGAGAAGGAGGATTCTAAGGGTGTAGACATGCTTTTTATGTAATATTTGTTGATTCCAATTTTAAAATTGGAGGTATGGATAACACAGTGGAATTCATTGGGTAGATTGAAGGTGATAAAGTGGCTAGTGTGTGGAGTGGTGAGAGTCTTGTTTAAGGAGATGCCATGGTGGTGAGAGCAAAGGAAAGAGAAGTTAGTGTACGGAAGCAACCAAAAAAGTTTTTTTTTAAATGGTCATTTCTATGGCTCTAAGGTCTATTAAAGTTTTGGAAATGGTCCCTCAAGTTATAGTGGAATGCACTCAAGTTTAAAAGGTCCAATATCATAAGCTGTTAAAGAAAAACAAGGGTGATGAAATTAGTTATGGTAATGGATAATGGTGGGAAATAAATCAAAATTATAATTATAAAGTAATAACAAGAATATCTAATAGTTGGTTTTTTCATATGGGGGCAAATTTTTTCCTATTTTTCTTTCTTTATTATATAGCAAGTTAAATTGTATTTCAATTTAAATATGTAGTTTTAAACCCCTAATATATTAATTTTGGTTTTAGTTTATCAATTCATTGACAATACTATTGTTAATCTAGGCCTTTTGGATTTCTATTTTGCTTCTATGTTTATGGGAAAGGGAACCTTGTAACCATGATATTGAGCTAAAAATAATAATTTCTCATATTTTCATGTGGTTCTTTGGGACTATAACCCCTATTCATCCTTGGTAAAAAAATTAGGCCATTCTAATCTATTTTGGTCAAAATCATAGTGTCAATAAGTTTACCAAGACCTCTTTCTTGGTCCTTCTACCTTTACTCTAAGTAATTTGCATTAATATTCACACATTATCACTCATAAATTCAACCTAAGTGAATAAATTTACCTTAAACACCCTATTCCAGGTCATTTTAATAATAAGAAATCAAATAATCCATCAAGGAAAAGCGCTAAGAGAAGAGTCTAGTCAAATCACAAACTTCATCATTTCAACTACCTAACATTTAACTCAATTGATTTAAATCTTATACAATTTTGATGGTGTTATATAACTTAGCATATAATCATTATAATATATAAAATTAAGGTTTATCCTTACATGAGGATGCATCATCAATTATATGGAAGTGGAGGTTAAAAATTAATTCATAATATATTCTAATTTTACAAACCTTGAAATGTTTGGAGATCTAGGTTTGGTTTTTGGTAACATAGTTTACAACCCAGCCTTGGTGGAATCCTAAATCCATAACCTTTTATTTTTTATATGAGTGTCAAACTAGTTCAATAATGAGAAACAATAAAATAAAACAAAATATTATACCTACTTGAGGGTTAGAATACTAATGCAAACACATATCTTATGGAGGCCTTAACTTTTGAACTTTAAACTCATTTGAGCTCTCATTTGCATCAAAACAAATGTCCTAGAAATATAAATGGAGACAAAAATTATAATATATTTTGACTCCACTCAAATACTTTTTAAGGCTGTAAGAGACCATCTAAGGGTTCAAAATTACATTCTAGCATTTTTCATCAATTATATATATATTTTCAAATTTAGATATATTTGTAATTAGACATGAACTTGATTTATAATTTTACAAACATCAAGACATTTTGATTTAGGGGATAATTTATTAAATTTAGGTCCATCTGTGATTGCATGTAAAAGTTAATAAAAATAATAATAGTCAAACTTGCATGTAAAAGTTAATAAAAATAGCATGTGCTAAAAATAGCATGGTCAATTTAACTCTAGGTATATTTTTTTATTCATTTATATTTTTTTTATCAATTATAATTTTAAATTAATATTTAATTAAGTACTCATATACAATTATTTTTATTATTCTTGAAGAATAAATATATATTATTATTTCATGAAATTCTTAATGAACCCAAATACTATCAAGAAAAATAAAAAACTAATAGGCCAAGATTATGAACAATAATGAGTATTGATTCATTTTGAATGATTCAAATAATTTAAAACCATGAAGAAATGATCCTCAAATCATAAATGGACTTAACATGCAAAATTTACAAATCTAAAAATAAATAAAACTTGACTTCCTATTTTTAGCAGTTATGTTTTTTAAGTTTTGCATGCAAGTGTGCATAACTCTAAAAATATCCAACAAGATATTATACTCTAAAATTAACATTTTGGACCAATTTCAACTTAAATTAAAGACCAATTATAAAAATAGATAATTTTTAAATTTATAAAAAACTCAAAATTAAACTATAATTTTTGACAATCAAATGGTCACTTATAGCCTCTAAAAAATATAAGAAACATCCCTTCACTAGAAAGGTAGTTTATGGCTACATTGTAATTTTTGAACTAGTAATTTTGGCTTGAATATGTGATCAAATTGAGCTATGGATCAAATGTGTTGGCCTATATAAGTTTGGCCTCTTTTTTCCATCATTTTCCTCTAGTTGAAAACAACTCAACTCCTGTGAGTTGTTTTGATTGTACTACTGCCATTTTTTCTAATGAATCTTCTTTATCTCCTATTCTATAATCCAATTTTTTTTTTTCTCTTGTAATCCTTCCAATTGTACTAAAAACCTATCATAACTTCCTTTCCTTGTGTTTATCATCTTCTTATCCACAACCTGTACTATCTTTTCTTTCTTCTTCTTTGGCCCCTATTGTTGCCAATCTACTTCTTCATCTTTTTCACCTTAACCATCTTCTACATGGGAATAATATAAATTTAAAATATTAAATACTAGATATATATCAAAATCATGTGGTAAACTCATGCTTCATAAGCACTATCATTGATTTTCTTCATAATTTTACATGGTCTAATTTTATTGTACTTTAACTTGTTATATGTGTCTTTCAAAAATATATCTTTCCTCAAGTAAACTATGATTAAATATCCTTCTTGAAATATTTTTGACCTTTTTATGACATTTTTTGCTACTTTATACTTCTCATTACTTTCATATAAATTTCTTCTTACTTATTCTTGTAACTGTTCTATATATTCTAAAAATACTTCTACATCATCACTAACTCATTTTATATTTGGAAACTATACTAGAACTAAAACACTCATAGGATTTATCCCATAAACAATCTAAAATATTGATTTTCCTATTGATCTATTTAGAAAACTATTATATGCAAACTCAACTTGTGATAAAGCCAAGTCTCATTGCTTGGGCTTCTCTCCAACTATACATCTCAACAAAATTTTCAAGCTCTTATTTATAACTTCTATCTATCCATCTATTTAGGGGTGGCATGCACTATTGAATTGTAGCTTAGTTTCCATCTTCCACCATAATTTTGTCCAAAAATGACTTAGAAATTTTGTGCCTCTTTTTGATGTAACAGTTTTTGGAACACCATGTAATATCACAATATCCTTAAAAAAAATTCCTAAAAATCTAGTGGCATCATTGGTTCTCTTACATGCAATAAAATGAACCATCTTAGAAAACATGTCTACAAAAACAAAAATTGAATCATTACATCTTTGTGTGTTTGGTAATCTCAACAAAAAATCCATACTTAAATTTTTTAATGGTCCTTTTGGAAATGATAATGACATGTACAACCCTATATTTTATGCATATCTTTTTTCCACCTGGCATATCTTACACCTTGAAACATATAGGCCACATCTCTCTTCATGATATGCCAAAAATACTTCTCCTCTACCAAAGCTATTGACTTTGTCTTACCAAAATGTTCAAATAAACTACCATGATGCAATTTTCTTATTATATTGTCTCTTAGAGGCCTGATTGGATTACATAATTTTTTCCCTTTGAAGAGATAACCATCATGCATAATTTACTCTTCATACACATTACTTGTATCCCCTGCCAATGGATTCATGCATGCTCAACTATCATGCCAAAATATGGATTTGTATCATATATTTATTTAATAAATTCAAATCCAACTAATTCACTTACCTTATTAGTTACCAACCCCACTTACCTACTCAAATCATCATCTACCTAATTATGTTTTCTTGAATTGTGCTGCAACACAAAACTATAACCCTGCAAGAAAGATACACACTTTACATGCCTATTATTTAAATTCTTTTGAGTGTTCATATACTTAAAAGCCTCATGATCAATAAATAGGATAAATTTCTTAGGCACTAGGTAATGCCTCCAATGTCTTAATGCTTGTATAATGGCATAAAATTCAATATCATACGTAGAATACTTTATTCTTACCTCATTTAATTTCTCACTGAAATATGTTATTGGCTTCCCTTATTAACATAACATGACACTAATTATCATAAATGAAAAATCAAAATCAGCCTCAAACACTTTACTAAAATGTATTAATGCTAAAATAATCTTTTCTATAATTATCCTCTTCAACAACTCAAAGTTTTTTGTTGTCACTCATGCAAATTCTTTTCCTCTCAACAATTTATTTTTGGTACAACAAGACTAATAAAATTTATATAAAAAAGTTTTTAAACCATGGAAACTTCTTACCTTTATGATTCTCTTCGTGATATGTCATTCAAAAATTACCTTACTTTTTGTTCATCAATTCTTACACCATCTATTGAAACTACAAATTCAAAAAATACCAAACTATTTTACATAAACCTACACTTCTTCAAGTTTGCATAGACCTTATCTTTTATTAACAATTCTAATATCATTCTTAAATGTTGTAATTTTTTTTATTTAGTCTTAATGAACATTAAAACATCATCAAAATAAACTATGACAAACATATCAATGTATTCTCATAGCATTATGTTCATCACCTTATAAATGTGTTGGGTGAATTACATAACCTAAATGGTATCACATCCACTCATATAAACAATATCTAGTCTTGAATTCTATTTTCCATTCATCTTCTTCATGAATCCAAACCTAATGATATCCATTCCTTAGATAAAATTTGGTAATATAGTTTGCTCCTGCAAGAACATCCATCATATTATCTAAACAAGGTATATGGAATATATAATTGATTGTAATTTTATTGATTTATCTATTGTCTACACACATCCTCCACCTTTCATATTTATTTGGAGTTAGCAATGCTAGTGTTTCAAATGGACTCATTCTCTCCCTTAATACACCCTTCCTCACCAATCCAGTAACTTGCTTATTCAATTCTACATTTTCTATTGAACTCATCTTATAAGCTGCTTGATTTGGTAGAGATGATCCTAGAATCAAAATCAATATGATGTTGAATATCACTCTTTGGTGGTAAACCATATGATAACTCATCAGGTATAATATCTACATATTATTTCAATACTACTTATGTTTTTATTGGTATTTACACCACTTCTATGTCTTCTTTCTTCACTACTAATGCATAATAGCAACCTGTCATCTTCATATATTTGATAAATTATTTTTTAGTCAGCATAATTTGAGTCTACCTATATTCTTTAAGAGGTAATAAAACAACCTTCATACCACTTTTCTAAAAACTATGTATGTTCTCTGCTCCATCATAAATTTTTAATCTATTAAACTATCATGGCCTTCTCAATAACACATGACATACATCCATCGGTATAAAATCACACCATATTTCATCCTTGTAAGTTTTAACTATAAAAAACTTTTCTAAACACCTTTTATCTACTGTAACTTCATTCCCTTTCTTAAACCATGAAATCTAATAAAAATTAGGATGTTTTCACAATGTAAACCTAGTTTCTCAATCATATCTTTAAAAATTATATTTTCACAACTACCACCATCTATAATTACTTTTTATATCTTACCTCTTCAATTACACCTTGTTCAAAATATATTTATTTGTATCCATGTATCACCACCTTATTTATTCTACACATGTTTTTTCCTTGAATCAATGATTGTTCTTCTCATCATGAGATTTTTTCCAATATTTGTTTTTGCAACTTCAATATTTTTTTTTTTAATTTTAACTTCAACTAAACTCTTGGGTGATCTTATTAGCTCATTTATTGATCTTGGTAGTGTGGAAACTCAAACTCTCTATGGCCTTATTATCCACATTTGTAACAAACATAATATATGTGTTGATTTGGAAATCATCTTCTACCACCACCATAGATTCATCCTCTTTAAAATCCTCTTTCTCTTTACTAGTTTTGAAACCCTTGTTTGTTATCTTCTTGTCTTTCTTCACCACATGATAATTCTCTTCTGGTGGTATTAAAATCACCTATGCTTACATTAAATCTATCCATCCCTTTATTAAAAGGGATTGTCCTCTTATTGTCCCAATAGATGTTATTCTAAAATTTTGTCTATTTTGTTTTTCTTTTGCCTTCAAATCCATTTGATAATCTTCCTCCATGGAATTTATTCTATTCATGCTTAATTAATCTTGAATAGAAAACTTCCAACCATTTAACTACCTTGTAACCATCTACTCGTTTATCTCTTCATGTTCCATGCATATGGAAAGTTTGTGAAACTTATCTGTATACTTTTGTATGTTATGATCCTTCTACCTCAATTTTTGAAATTTTTGTATAGGGTTTATGCATAATCCATAGGAAGATATTTATCCCTTAGCTTCTTCATAGTTTTACATGACTTGATCTTCTCTTTACCTTTTTTCTATCTTTCTTTTTGCTATTGATCCCACCAAATCATTACACAACCCTTTAATTTATTGCATGAAAAATTTACCTTCTTGTCTTCTTTCATACTTCTCCATTTGAAAAACTTCTCCATACTGCTCATCCAATCTGTCAACTCCTCTAGTTTAAAACTTCCACTGTAATCTAGGGCATAAAATTTTATTCCTTTATTTGTTCCTTTTAAATTTATAACCATCCTCTCTTCCATTGATGGTGGTTATTCTTTTTTCTTCTCTTGTAGAATTTATTTTTTATGATCTATGCCATCTTCTACATAATTTTCTTCTCTCCTTTGTCTTTGATTCACAATGATCTTAGTTAATTACTCTACTTGCCTCTATAACTCTTACATAATTTGGTTCATCTGAGTGATTCCTCCTCATCCTCTCACCATCTCTTACACATCCAAGATTTGAACTTGTTATAATACCAAATAATGAACCCAAATACTATCAAGATAAATAAAAATTCAATAGGTTAAGATTTTGAACAATAACCAATATTAATTTATGTTAAATGATTAAAATAATTACAAACCATGTAAAAATAAGCGTTAACTCTAAATCATAGTTGACATGTAAAATTTGTAACTCTAAGAATAAACTAAACTATAAATTAACCTAGAGGACAAAGTTCATCTAAAGTTCAAGTTTGGTTACAAAAATAGATAATTTATAACTTTAGACTAATCCTAAAAATAAAATTAAATTGTAATTTTAGACCCTCAAATGGTCACATATGGCCTAAAAAAATATCTAAGATATCTCATAACCAAAAGGGTGGGTTATAATTACATTGTAATTTTTAAGCCGATGATTTTGGCATGAAGATGGGCTCAAATGGAGTTACAAATCAAATATTATGTCCTCCAGAAGTTTGTCTTCTTTTTCTACATCAATTTAGAATTATGCCTATTGAAAGTTTTACTTTGCTAGTTTTTAGTTTCATCACCTGGTATCAAATTTAGTTTGAATCATACAAGTAATATATTTGTGATTTTTTTTTCAAATTATACTTTGGGATTAAAACCTATGCTTGTATAATAGGTGTGAAATATGCCAAGAGAATGAGGAAGAATTGCAAAATGAACATAACTATGTAATAGTTACAAATGAAAGTGGAAGAATTGATTGCAATTATCACACATAAAAGATAAAGGTAACAATGAGATGAAATAGACTAATAAAACTATCATGGATAATAAATTCATAAATAAGAGGAACAAAAAGAATATCCAACATGAACTAAAGAAAGAATAGTTAGGTCATTATAAGGAAATAATGATCAAGGTGAATGTTTTAGAGTATGGAGGTAGTTTAAAACCATAAGAGTTGATAGAATAGTTAAATAGTATGGAAACATTTTTCAAATGGATAATTATAAAGAAAGGAAATAGATTAAAGTTTTCATGCACAAAATTGAAGGGTCATACAATGATTTGATGGGATCACCTATAGAAAGAAAGACATAAAAAGAGTAAAGAAAATAGAAAGACTTAGAGTAAGATGGAGAAGATGTTGAGAAAAAAATTATTCCTATGGATTATGAATAAACCCTATACATAATATTCAAAAATTTAATGTACAAATATTATAGTGTATGAAAGTATACATATGAGTGTTACAAGATATCCATTAGAGTGGAGCATGGTGGAAAAAAGAGAACATATGGCTACAAGGAATGTAAATTATTTAATGTTTTATAATTAAAATTAATTGAACATGCATAGAATAAATAAGATGTAAGATACTTACCAATTACCTTAGAAAGAAAGATACAAGCAAAATAGATAGGTTTTTTGAATATTGACTAGGCCAAAAAGAGAAAAATCATCTCTGGTAAGGGGATGAAATGGGTTCAATCCAATTATAGGTGGGTTTAATCCTAGTAGAGTAAAATCATCATTTCGTACATAAAGTTAAAAGGATATTAGATAAGGGTTTAAATATCAATAAAATGGAAGAGGATTTCAGAGACACATATGCTATGGTGGTGGTGGAGGATGGAATAGTCCACATAGTTTTTATGTTTGTTATAGATGTGGAGAATAAGGGCATAGATATTATGAGTGTCCAAACCATAATGAACAAGAAATGAGGTAAGAGTGATGTCAAATAATGAATTTTTTAAAGTCTAAAATAGAGGAGCATAATACATAAGTTATAGTAGACAATGAAAAATATTATGATAATGATAATAATGATAGCTCCAAGGAAAGAGCAAGGGTAGAGTAAATAAGGTGGCGATTCATGGTTACATATAAATATGTTTAGAACAAGGTCTAATTTAGGATGTAAGATATGTAAAGTAATTATCAATGGACATAGATGTGAAAATATGGTTTCTAAATAAATGATATAGAAACTAGGTCTACAATGTAAGATATGTAAAGTAATTATCAATGGACATAGACCTGAAAATATGGTTTATAAATAAATGATAGAGAAACTAGGTTTACAATGTGAAAAAAATCCTTATCTTTACCCATTTTCATAGTTTAATAAATGGAATGACGTTACCATAGATAAAAGGTGTTTGATAAAGTTTTCTATATGAAAAACTTAAAGCAATGAAATATGATGTTATGTTAATCTCATAGATGCATGTCATGTGTTGTTGGGAAGAACATGGAAATATTACATAAAAATAATTGATGATGGGGTAAATAATACTTATTATTTTTGAAAATTTTGTACAAAGGTAGTTTTATTACCTCTTAAATAATAAAGACAAGGAAAGGAAACACTTTCCAAAAAAATAATTTAACAAAAATAGGAAGATGATAGTTTGTCTTTACATATTAATAGACAAAAAAGAAGACATAAAAGTAGTAAAAACACTACCAAAGTCACTAAAAGTGTTGAAATAATGTGTATCTGTAATACCTAATGAGTTACCATATTGTTCACCAACAAAGAGATATATTCATTATCATAATTATTAGATTCCATGATCCCAGACAAGTGACTTATATGATGATTCTAACAGAACATGCAAAGATCAATAAATAGGTTATTGAATTTGTGAGAATGAGTGTAGTGAGGAAGAACATGAGTCCATGTCCAACACCAACATTACTAACTCTAAATAAGTATGGAGCATGGAAGATGTGTGTTGATATCATAGCAATAATAAAATTAATCATCGAATACATATTTTCTATACATATATTAGATGATATGATGATTGTGTTTGCAGGATCAAAACACTTTTAAAATATTGATTTAAAGAGTGGACACTATCATATTCAAATTCATGAAGGATATGAATTAAAGACAATATTGAAGACTAGGGATGGCTTATGTGAGTGGATATTGATGCCATTTAGATTTTTTAATCCACCTAACACATTTATAAGGGTGATGAACACATTACAATGAGATTACCTTCATAAGTTTGTAGTGGTTTATTTTGATTATATTTAATAAGATAAAATAAGACCACTCAAAGCATTTCATGATGGTAGTAAAATTGTTAAGAAAGGAAAAACTCTATGCAAATATGAAGAAATGAAAGTTTATGTAGAATCATTTGGATATTTTTGGATTTTTAGTTTCATAATATTGTGTTGATATGGATGAGGAAAAAGTAAATGGAATTTTTAAGTGGTCTATTCCATGGTTTAGAAAGTTTTTACAAAATATGCATCAATAATTTTAGTGGTATTGTTTCACCAATAATACGTTGCACATGATAAGAAAATAATTTTAATGGACAAGGGAAACAAGTGAAAGCTTTCAATTTTTAAACAATGAAGTGAATAAAAACATGTTTTACCATTATTATAATTTAATAATGTGTTTGAGGTATATTGCAATGCTTCACATGTGGGAATTAGTGTTGTGTTGATTTAATAAGGATGGCCAATAGAATATTATATTGATAAATTGAATGAAGTAGTAAATTATTACTATATATAGGATGTTTAATTTTATACCATTGTATAATCATTAAGACACTAGAGGCATTACTTGGTGCCTAAGCAGTTTGTCATATTTACAAACCATGAGGCCTTGAAGTATGTAAACACTCAAAAAAAGTAAAATATTAGAAATACAATGTGGGTGTCTTTATTATAGGGATATAATATTATTTTCAAAAACAAACCAGAGAAAAATAATCTGATAGTCTATGCTTTGAACAAGTGAGAGAATTATTAACTACTATGATGAGTGAAGTATTTAGATTAGTTGTTAAGTAATTTTATAATATTAATCTACATTTTGGGAAGATATTTAAATAATGGAAGAATCCATTAGTAGGTGATACATGTACTATTCATGATGAGTATATTATACATGAAGGTTATTTGTTTAATTAAAAATAATTGTATATTTTTGTTAAGTTTATGAGAGATAATATTATAAGACAATTACATAGTGGTGGTTTAGATGGACACATTGGTAATAATAAAACAATAATGTTGGTGGAAGATAATTATTTTTGTCCAAATATGAAGAGATATGTGACAAGGTATGTTTCAAGATGTAGGATATGCTAAGTGGTTAAGGGCCATGCACATAATATAGGGCTATGTATGCCATTACTAGCCCAAAAGGACAATGTACAAACTTGAGTATGGACTTTGTATTGGGATCGCCAATCACATAGAGAGGTAATGATTCATTTTTAATTTTTTTGTATATTTGTTTTAAAATATGGTTAATTTTATTACATGTAATAAAACCAATTATGCCACTAGAGTAGCATATATGTTGTTTAAATATGTTGTGAGATTGCATTGTATTAGAAAAATATTTATTTACATAGGGATAAAAAAAATTATAATTCACTCTCAGAGAACTATGAAAAATGATGGGAATGAAAACACAATTTATTAGTACATAACACCAAAAAATAGTTGGACAAACATAAGTGGTAAATAGGAGCTTGAGAGACTTTTTAATATGCATAGGTACGAATAAGCTCAAGGAATGGGACTTGGCTTTATGACAAGCAGATTTTGAATATAATAGTTATGTAAATAGATAAATAAGGAAATATCTATCTCATATTTTTTATGGAATAAAACATAAGGGTGTGTTATATTTGGTGTAGTTACCAATTGCATAATAGGTTACTTATGATGCATGAGCATTTTCAAAGCACATGTAATAGTTGAAAGAAGAACTAAGAGGAGTGGTAAATGAAAATAAGTTTAAGGCAATATCATATGCAACAGGATAGCTAAAATTATTTGTAAAATGATATTTGGTAATGGTATATTTTATAAAATAAATATTTCCCCAATGAATATAAAACAAGTTAAATTATAACAAGATTGGGCCATGGACAATAGTGAATAAAATGAATCACAATGCTAAATACAACGTGAGTTTACCATAAACTTTTATATTTATATAGTATTTAATGTTTCATATTTATCTTATTTTCATGTATAAAATTATGAAAGGTAATAAGATGAAGAACTATATTGGAATCAACTTGTACAAGGAAAAATAAATAAATGATACTACATGATTTGGATAAGAAGATAGTGAACACGAGGCAATGAAGATATAACAGGTATTTGATTTAGTGGAAATAAATATATTAGGAATAAAATAATTGTATTTTAAAATGTGAGTTTAGTAATATTGACATGAGTAAATTTTAAGAGTATAATCAAAGAAACTTGTAAAAGATGAGTTGTTTTCAACATAGGAGAATGATCTGGACACTTATCTTTCAAAGACTATAAATGTTAACCAATGAACCCATTTGAGATCTTGTTTTCATCAAAATGAATATCTAAGAAATATGAATGCATATATAAACATATAATCCATTTATGTTTTGATTCCAAGATGTTTAGAAAACTTTAAGAGACAATCTAAGGGTCTAAAATTGCATTCTAATATATTTTATCTATTTTAGGATTCTAAAAATTAAATATATTTTTAACAAAACATGAACTTGAATTGAAATTCATCCAACATCATGAATTATTTTTATAGGAAATGTTAAAAATTTACTACAAATAATAGTGATTAAACAAGCATGTAAAAGTTACTAAAAATAATAGTGACTAAACTTACATGTAAAAGTTGTTAAGAATAGAAATTGTTAAAAAAAATAGGGTCATTTAACTCTACATATTTATTTAATTTCTTTATATTTTAATTTTACATGTCAACTCTAATTTGGAATTAAATTTTATTATAATTATTTTATGTAATATAAATACAAAGAATCAATAAAAATTACTATTTCATGAAATTGCAATATGTGCCTATTTCATGAAATTGTAATTTGTGCCTATTTAAATTTTTATATAATAGTTTTTGTTTTCATCAAACACATGAAAAATATACAATAAATATACAACAATATTCTTAGTAATTTGTTCAAATGTGTAGATGTAAAAAATCCCAAATAATGGGATTTGATGTTGAAAAACTTAGATTTCTTTTTAAAATTGTTTAGTTATAGTATAAGTAAAATCCCTTTTCAATTTGTCTATTCTATAAGTCCCATATTTGTGTATATTAAAAACTACAATTGAAGTGATGCATGATTTAAAAAGGAAGGTAAAAATAAGATTAAATGAGAGTAACAACAAATATAGGGAACATGTTTATCAAGATATAAGAGAAAAAAAATTGAAATGAGAGATTTGGTATTTTATATGGGCAAAAATAAAATTAAAAAGAGAAAAAAAAAGCTCGTAATTTAAAAAAAAATTCTCAGTGAATGCAAATAAAATTAAGTTTCCAAATGAAATAGGTATTTCTCGTATTTTTAGTGTACCATAAGTATATCTATATTTAATATATTAAACAAAGAGGAAAGATTCAACTATGGATCTACGAATGTTTATTTGAAAGAAGAGTTACATGTAAAAAAATTAAAAAAAATAGAAGCCACTCTAAACAAATGAATTGGTAAGAATAAAATTGACAACAAATATTATCAATATCTCATAAAGTCAAAAAAAAAAGAGTGGGGAGAAAAAGAAAATTTAACTTGGATAAACAAATTTAAGATTAATAAGTATAACAAATTAATTATAGAATTTGTAGGTTATTAGAGAAAAAAATTATGAAAAAAACTACTAAAATTTTTGATGTAAGAATATGTAAGATTTATGAAAAAATTGCATTACATACACATATATCAAATAAATGGTTACATTATATATATATATATATATATATATATATATATATATATATATATATATATATATAAAACATTCTTATTTAAGTAAGTTCATTTTGATCACATTATCAATTAATGAATCCATAAGAATCAAAGATTATTAAGTTATATTTTTTTCACATTGATATTACAATTATCATAATTGGAGTTTAGAGTGTCACATTATTTATTAGCACCTTAAACTACAAAAATATACATAAAAAAATCTAATTCTTTAAGTTAATACGAGTTAAAAAGATCACAATATTTCCCGTGTCCCATAAGTAATAGCCAAAATTGTCACAATCAAAATTCAAGGGTCACATTCTTTATTGACACCCTAAGTTACAAAAATCCACATAGCCAAATCTTAACTCCTTAAAACTAATATGGGTTGCAAAGATCCTAGTATTTTCCAAGTCCCATGGGTAGTGGTGGAAATAGTCTCCATGTTCTTTGGATACTTTCATGCACATGAATAATCATGGAGGCCTCAATTCAATCTATTATGTTCAAAGTGATCACTTATAGCTCGTTGGAAGAACTAATTCGATTATAAGATTGTTTTCAAGGTATAATGGGTCCATTGGGCTTGGAATTTTGTTTTGATAAACAATCAAATTAAACATGCAGATCGCTAAAGCTCTATTTTGTCAAAAGAAATTTGGATAACGTCAAATTTTGCCTTAGGATCACAATGTCAAGATCCTCATTATTTTATAATAGAGCAATTAGATGGTACACATTAGAGTGAGGGCTCAATATTTAGAAAAAGAAATCGGATGTTCCTATTGTCACGTGGATTTGTACTCCTTGAGGATATGTCTTAGCTCTCCTCATTCAAGTGGCACAATGAAAACACTTCTAGGTTGTGAGTAGCCTAAGAATGAGGTGAATCTCTAGATAAGGCTAGCTCATTTGATGTACCAATTTTAGATCACTACTACACATATACTTACAAGAAAAAGGGAGAGAAAACTAAAAGTAAACTACCCTAAAGGTAGTGATATACCAAATAACTATCAACCAACTGCATATCACACATAAGACCAAGAGACTAATTAGGCATACACTTCTCTAATCTAAATCTTCTCATATCAGTATTTCATTATGAGTTTGTGATGAATATTTAAACTAGGAGGACTAGACAAGAGGCCTAAAATGGCACTATTGAATAGATTAAATCACTCAACCTTGACACTTCATAGAACACTTCACATGCCTTGTAAGAAGAAGCTTTCAAGCTACAAATAGGTGAGAGAATGAGACAACAATGTGAAGGAAACAATAGTCATCACTAAGCAAGATCAATCATTCAAGTGAACACACTATGAATAGTCATAGAAGAGGTAAAATCAATAGTCTTTATTGATCCATGGTATGCAAATAAACAGAGCTAGCAAAACAAAAAAGTTGAAAATTTAGATAGGATAAAGAAAGAAGAGATCATATTTTCTTTAACATAAAGATTAAAAGTATTCTAAAAGTAAATTTTAATTGAAAATTTAAAATTTTGATAAAGCTGAGAGAGACAACATAGAAGAAGCAAAGTTTAGAGCTTGCAAGTGTAATGAAATTTTGATCTCCATCATTTATTTGAATGTAATGTCAACTCTAAAATGATTAATGAATAAGCATTTTTTTTCAAATGTTCTATATTTTTATGTGTTTGAGTATTGTATGATGATTCTTAGAGAAGAACAAAACTATTTATTTGTATGTATATATCTCCCAAAATAAAACGTTATGGGGGTGAAGAAAGGAGAAAAATAGATTAATAAATATTTATGTGAATTAATAATAGATATATAAAGATTAATAATATTTTAATTAGCAAGTTTATATAAAAAAATTATTTTTACATTAAATAAAAAGCATTAAAAATAAGTAAAGCTTTCAATAATATTATATTTAAACAAATAATCAACAAATTTATAAATATTTTTAAAAAAAATATTTTAATTTTAAGTAAATGCACTATGATTCTTTTTACTTTTCTACATTAAAACTCATTTAATTTTTTCTTTTTCAAAAAAAATCAAATTAAACGAAAACATACTAAAAATTGTAATTACTATAATCAAATATTAAATTTAAATGCATTTATTCATTATCTTTATGTTTATATAAAATATTATTATTTAGTTTTGTTTTAATTTTATAAATAAATTTAATATAAAAAAAGAATAGTTGGTATATTGTAATGTTTATGAGATATTAAAAATTAATATTATATTTAATATTTAAAATAATAATTTTATCTTTAAATATGATTGAAATTTTTTTTCCTTGAAAAAATAAATCAAAACATTATAACATTTGTAACATGGGTAAAGTTTGAAGCTCATTTTATTTTATAAAAGATTATTTCGAAACTGATATAATAATGTAGCTAGATTAAAGTATATATCCATAACCATACATTAAAAATAACAAAATTATTAATAAATATATATGACATGTAACAAATACAAATAAAAAATACAAACTCTCAAATTGTTTTGTTATCAATTTTCAAATTAATATACTTATTAAATGGATTATAATTCAACAATAAAAATAATGATATAAAAAGCATTCCTTATCTATTCACCAAAATACAAATACTATAAAATACCAAAAAAAATTAAGTCAAATCATACCCACTTTATACAACTAATCTACATAAAAACAACATTTCAATTAAAAATAAAACAATTAACATACATATATTTATTCAAATCATAATATACTTATGCCATACACAAAAACATTAATCAATCTTTCCAAATTAATTTCTTTGAATTTAAATTTAGCTAGTAATTAAGATTTCCGTGATTAATGTAATAGCTCAGATGTGAGATCAGATTCTAGGTCCTTTCAATGAAACATTTACTTTTTAACATTTTATAGGTACTAAAATAAATGCTACATTTACTTTTTTTCCATTTTATAGATGATAAAAATATTTAGTTAACTATAACAAATGTTTAGTTACTAATTAATTATTGACAATTTTTTTAATTGAAAATTTTTTATATATATTAAAAATATACAAAATGATTATTATTAATTTTTAATTTGTTGATTTAATTGATGAAGTTGTATGATTTACAAAGAATTTATTAAAAATCAATTCTTACTGCTAACAAAATTTGACACACAAAAAGAGATGAAATCAGAATCATATCCAAAATGATTTTGGCCAAATGAATATCCCTCAATCCTTAACTCTTAAGTTAAAAATCACCATGTAAAACAATAATTCATCAATTGATTAAAAATTATTTATCAATTAAAAAAATACACAAGATATTGTCCATCCATTAAATTAACTGTTTCCATAAATACCTTATTGTTAAAACTAATTGATCACAATAACCGTAATCTGCGTGTAGAAACTTTCCCGGAACAACCCAAAATTCTTTATATCCGCCATCGTTGAGTAAACAGAGTTCGTATTGTATCACCGTTTCTGCGTCAGATTGGATGAAATGGATGAACTGAAATTGTGTTTTTTAATTTTTTTTTTGAAACTGTCATTTTGTCATCAGGTATCAGATATTTAATGTTTGTAGATTTAAACACTTTAGTTTCATTATTCCTCAACATTAAATATTATATATTTTTACCAAAATTTACTAGTTCTGGGGAATATCTTGGAAATTTATTTGGATACAAGAATTTCTTTTCATTTGAGCAGGGGTGTCAATTATGTTAACAGTGGAGTATATGGCTTTGAAATAATCGACGCCAACTTGAATTTTCTTATGCTGGATAATGGCAAGTCTTCAACATGCAGCAATAGAATTACCAGAAGATCTTATTTTATCCTTTTGAATTTGCTTCTCTTTAGCTTTCTTTTCTTTGTAATGAGTTTGCCTGCATTCGATGGCGAACATATGAAAATAAATAATGGCTCGTTGCCTAATATATTAGTGATTTGTACGCCGTAATATGTTGCTAAATATGATAATTTTTTTAAATAAAATAAGTTATTTTGTATTGAAAATGTTGCTGCTATTTTACTAATATATGTGCTAAAAATTAAAATGTTGCACCTGTTTGCATGCTATTTCTTGTTCTCTTTGGTAAAGACGCTGAAGATCCCAAGCCAAGTGAGGAATCAAAGTTTAAGATTTGGAAATGGTGATTAATGGTGGATTATTTTTAATAACATTTGAAAATTATTTTTGTTTATTTACTGAAATATAATTTTTTTTTTGGTTTAAAATAAAATTGTTTATGTGGAGAAAATTTAATAACATGGTTTGTAATATATTCTTAAATCTTATTATAAAAAATAGTCAATGAATATAAAAATATTCGACACAATTATCTAATATGTTTATTTATATTATATTAAAAAAATAAATGTATACTACAACCTTCAACAAACCAATATATACAGTATAACTATATATAACTAATAACAACCACCAATCATCGTTGTTCATATTCACAAACAGGTGTATCATCTATCTAGGAGTTCTTTTCTCAACTCCTCTCTTCCTTGTTTAGTGACTCATATTTAGAGCTATAAGAGTTAGGTGATAGAAGAAAATTTTCTTCCTCTATATTATATCTTTCTTCTCATCATTTTCATTCTCCTCCTCTTCACCCTCATGCTCCTTTTTGTCTTCTTCCATCTCCTCATTTCCCCCTCCTCTACCTTTACATTAAGCTTGTCACAACATGACTTGTTGGCTTCTTCTTTTATTGGCTCTTAATTTTTACCTCACCTTTTCGCTTCTCAGTTACTTTTTTTTTAAAGAAAATGATAATATTTGTCAATTGTGATCCACTTTAGTGCACCTATAAATTAAAATACTTCCCATATCTATATATGTAGTTATAAATGATATTCTTGCAGTCAACATGCAAAAACACCCATATTCATGAAATTAACAGACATTCAACATGTAATAATTGATAATTCTCTTATTTCTAAATGGAAGCTAGTAAATGACACAATTTATTAGTCCTAGTCCCCTTGAGTGCACATGTAAATAATAGTGTGTACCATATGTAATCATAATTGATATTTTTACAATCAACTAGACAACACTCATATTGATGGAAATAACTATGCATCTAATACATAATAAGTTGACCATTCTTAGAATTCTACATAGATGCTTATAAATGACATTATTTTACAATCCAAATCTACTTGAGTGATGATTTGCATTCTTCTAGTCACCTTATAGATACACATAGAGTACATTCTTTGAAAATATCAATGCAAGTGTTAGATAATGATCAATTTGTTATATATCAGATATTAACCACGTCACTTCCATCAGTATGGCTGATTCATCAAAAAGGGATGACTGCAATAATCTCAATGGGATGTGAATTATCAATTTAACCTACTTGAGTATCTATGTAAATTCATGTACTTCATGTATCCTAAATGTAGTCACTTTGAGATTATTTTAGTCATCAATTACTAACTCATTGGTCATACTAATAAAAATGATGTAACCAATTGATCATTTTATGACATCTACATATATATTTATGAGGGGTGTAATCTATTCAAAAGAAGTGTGTTCATAATGTCAATTTTATGTCTTTTTTAATGGACTACTATATAAGGGTTATAAGTGTGGTTTATAAACTCAAAGTCCTCTATGAATATCCCCCAATATTAAGTATTGTAATGGAAGATTAGGTTAAATAAATTATAATAAATCATAACCCCATTAATAGACCCTCTATCATTTGTAACCCCATAGAGTGATGCAAATATATAGAAGGGTTATTTGAGCTTGTGTATGTAATGAAATGAAACTAAATGGGAAATAATAATGAAAATGCTAATAATATTTACATCAACACACAATCCAAGGAGATTCTAATGGAGTCTGATGTGTATATTAATCCATTATTCAAGGGGCACATTCATTTTCACCAAAAAAATATCGCCTTTCAATTACAACTCCATGGATAGACTATATGTTAACTAGAACCCTATAACAAACCCATTTGTTCAAGAGAAGTTATGAATAAGATTGAGTATAATTTGTTAACTTCATCCATCTAGTTAGCTATATTCATTATGCTATATAATTTTTCCATTTATTAATTTAAATTTTATGTTATGGCAATATCCACATGCATATGTCAAATGCAGACAACTAATGGAAAGTAGGCTTGCAAGCCCATTTGAAGTGCCTACAATCTCAATCCTATAACATTGAAACACCTTAACCAGCTTAAGCATTTAAATTCTAACTTACGTGTCCATGGGTCCCATGAAAGTAGTAAACTTAATGTCTGTTAATAATGACATGTAATACTATTTGATGGGAATATTAAAAGTTAATTCCAATTAAACAAATTGTGATCCTTGATCAAAAAATTAAAATTTGAAAGTACACTTATTTTCCATTACCCTGTTCCATCTATAAGAGCATTACAAAGGAAATGACATATTATATTTGTAGGAACATTATAGATTAAACCCTTACCATAGTTTCAAGAGCATTAAAAAGGAAACCACTTACCATATTTTTAGCAATGAAATGCATTGTATGTATTATTTAATCTCAAACCCTCTGTGACCTCCAAATCAAAGGCAAACACATTACTCTTAGGTCTCCATTTACCACTCATGTGCATTTGAACTACTACTAGATGCAAATTATTCAGATAAATATTATTACCCTATTATTTGTTTGATATTTTTTTAGCAAACATGTTTAATATTTGTCAAAAAATGTAAAAAACCATAGTTAAACCCTTGTCCTCCAAAAAATTGTAGAGAAAATATTAGTATAACAATTGTGTGATTAGAAGATTTATAATATAAGTTATGGTCTACTGAAGTTTTGAGAAAACATGAAAAATATAATATGCATTTATATTGGTGACATAATCATGCTGACAGGGCTTGTACATGGACCACTCCTAGCTTGACATGTGGACCAATCATATGCTAACATGTGGTGGAGATAGAAATAAATAATTTTATTTGGTTTTTGCCTCTGATATTTGACATGCATACATGTTTCTATGTGGGGCCCATGCTATTTTCTATCTAGGGACCCTTTAATCGATTGGGTCCTCTTTTTGTAAAGAAGGGGACCCCATTTCCTTTACTTCATTATGTTATAATGGTAAAGTTATATATAAACCTTTCATATTGTTCTAATATTGGATTAAACCCTTCAATTTTTGTAAAGGGATGGTGCCTAATACACATGGAATTCATCTAGAATTCCATGTGGAGGCTTCAATAAACTCACCACATATCCTAACAAGTTCCCAAGATAGCTAGTCAACACATATGCTCAATGGTAAGTCTAAGTTGGTCTCATGACTGAGTATCATGGGATAGAAGGCTCCATTTAAAGCTTAATTTTGTTTGTATTCCAATCAATGTGGGATAAAGTTTTCAAAACAAATCCATAAAAAGGCATTTAAGCTTATCTAAGGCATGTGATTCAACATCATAACCTCTTCTAAGCTAATTTGGGGTCTTGACCACATGATCTACACTTAATTTTAGAAGTCAAAATGAAGGACTTGGTAATTGATGTTGATTTATGGGCTAATCTTTATTAAAAGGCCAAAAATGTTGGAAGTGGGATTCAACCCCATCACTACAAGCCTCTATTTTAGAGCCTTACTAACTAGGGTATAATTTAATGTGGTAAATGCATTGCAATATATTAGCTTTACCTTGTGAATTTCAAGCTCATTTGCTAAATATAAAGTATATGCAAGGCAAATAAGGGGGATTCAAACTCCTCTATTATTGCACAAGATTATTGGCTTCGATCAATGGGCCAAAAATTTTGAAAAAATTATAAAAAGGGAAAATGTATCTTTGAAGGGTAATGTTTAACCCTTTTTAAGAAGAGAATAGCAAGCATATGTTATTGTAGTACAATAATACACTTGGAAACTAAAATTAGATATTGATCGAGACATATTAGAGGTATAAGTAGGAATATTTTGGAGACCAAAGAGAATTTTGATGTAAATCAATATTTTACAAGTGATTTTTCATCATTTATATATTGGTTCGAGAGATCTTTTAGACCTAGAGACGTAGCCCCCAAAAGGATAAACTATGTTAAAATCTTTAGTTTGCATCTTTATATGTTTTTTCATTTAGTTGTTATGTTTTTAATTAGTTTTAATCTAATTTTTATTGCTCAAGATAATTTTTTATGAAATTACAGAAAATTGAGAAAAAAGTGTTTAAGTATTTAAAATTGGCAAATTTTAAAGCATATGCATAATATCAAATTTCGGATCAAGTTTGGTATTAGATAAATTAATCATGGATATGTTAATATGTTTTTATATTTACATGTTTATATTTTGCATGTTAACTAGGTCTAAGAGCAAGCATGGTGAAGGATCACTTGAAGAATACAACCCAAAGTTTATTTTGGAGGAATATTATTGCTAACTTTTCATTGACTTCATCTCCTTTGCATGCTTTGATAATTACTAAACAAGTAATTTATTGGGTTGGCAAGCATAAAAAATCCTTCAACACAATGTAATAAAAGATAAATACATCCCTAGTGTTAGCATTTCCAGACTTATAACATCCATTTGAGATTGGAACTGATGCAAGTGATTATGCCATGGGTGTATTTTTGATGCTAAAGCATAAATCTATGTGTTACCATTCAAAAACCTTCACAAATATAGTAAGGAATATCCTACTTATGATAAATATTTGTATGCTTTAGTTGAAAGTGTGGAAAACTAGAAACATTATCTAATGGGAAAAGAAACAATAATCCATACATATCACTATCCTTTGTGATATCTCCAATCATAGTCAAAGCTACAACAGTCAAGACACTTTTGTTAGATGGGTTTTGTACAATAATTCCATCTTGTGATCAAGTATAAAAAAAGTACACAAAAAAAGGTAGCTGATATGCTTTCAAGAGCTCATATTTTTGCATTTAATTGTTTACTACATAGTTCTTGGATGCATGAAATTTATAAGGAATAATATGATAGAGATACTGATTTTAAGGATGTCTATGAAGATCTAACCCAAGATAAGTAGGTAGAAGAATCAGAATATTGCATTCATGATGGATTACTACATCTTCCTGAAAGATGAAAGAGTCCATGTGATTATGGAATCACATACTTCCATTATTTCAGGTCATTTTAGCATTGGAAAAATAGTTACACAATTACAAATATTTATTTATTGGTATTGGATGTATGAAAATATATCCAAGTATGTAAAATGTTATATTCTTTGTGTCACTAGCAAGCCAAGTAACAGGAAGTTAGGTTTGTATACCCTACTTCATGTACTAACTCATCCATGGGAGAGTGTTTCTATGGATTTTTTAGGAGACTTGACCATGTCTAGAAAGAATCATGACTATTTGTATGTGGTTGTGGATAAATGTAAGATGTTTGTATTGGTGCCCTATAAAAATAGTATCATAGGTGAGTAGATTTCAAAAAATTTATTAAACAATGTTTGGGTTCATTTGCATTTTCCCACATCTGTTATTTTCAATCAATATTATCAATTCATTGGGAACTTTTGGTCAAATTTGTGGGACTTGATGGACACAAAACTTAAGAAGAGAACTAATTTTCATCCAAAAACTAATAGTCAAATAGAAGTGGTCAATCGAAGATTGGTTTATTTAATCTAAGGGTATTGCAGTAAACATCCCATGATTTGGGATGAACATTTTTGTTATGTGAAATATGTCTACAATCATACCATACATTCTTCTACATAGAAGTCTCCTTTCAAGTCTTTTTTTGGTTATTTGCCTAAGTGACCTTTGGACTTCTCTTTCAAGTAAGAATTCATGCTAGATGGAAAAAAGGATGTATAAGAAGCAAAAAGATGCATCTAAAGGATCCAATTAGTTCATCAAGTTATACAATATCAATTATAGAAGATCCAAGTCAAGTACAAGGCTAAGCATGGCAAACATCAAGTTGATCATCAAGTTGGTGATCTAGTTTAGCTTCATATAATCAAAGAACCTCTCAAATGAGAAGGTAAAACTATAAAACCAATCAGGTATAGCCCATTTAAAATTTTGGATAAAACTGGTAATAATTATTTTTTATTGGAATTACCACCTTATATGTGGATGTATTTAGTTGTAATTGATACCTCTATCGATTTCATTTAAGTCTTTGCCTATTTCACCAAAGATTTCCACAATTTCACCACTACAAATATAAAAGTAAGCCACATATAATTATGGATCAAGGTGAGGATATTCAAGTTCCCTATATAGATGATTTTACTCCTAAATATCTTTATGAGTTATAGGAAGATATGATTCTTGATAGGAAATCAAGTACATTATGAAGAGGAGATGTTCAATAACTATGAATTGGTCTAAAAGGAATGAATCCAAGAAAGGCAAGGTGGATGGAAACTATAAAAGTGAGGGAACTATACCCTCACTTGTTTTTATCATAGAATTAGACTTTTAGTGGTCCAAAAGCTCCTTAGTGGGGAGGAGTGATCTATGAGGATCCACACACTAATATGATCAGATGGTTCATAATCTTCCCTAAACTGCTTACACTTTGAATAGCTCATTGAGAGATTTTCAATGCAATTTTAATAGAGTCATTTCAACATTGTATGTAGAAGTTATGGCCCATTGTATTTTTGGGAAAGCATGTTAAAAATAATGTGTAGGTATAGTTTTGACATCATCATAATGACTATGCTTGTATGTGAACCAATCATACCTTGACATGTGGACCAATCTTATAACAACATGTGATAGAGAGAAACAAAGGGGTTTGTTCTATTTTTGTCTCCAGTATTTTTCAAGTGTACATGTTTGTATGTGGGGCTCACATTATTTTATAAATAGGGGCCTTCAGTTGGTGGGGTCCTATTTTTATAAGGATGGGAGTGATATTACATTTTATTCATCATGTTATGATTGCAAATTTGTAGATAAACCTTTCATATTGTTCCCTCATAACCAATGTCGGACTAAATCCTTCAAAGTTTGGAAAGGAGTGGCACCTAATACATGTGTCATTCATCCAAATTTCCATGTGGAGGATTCAAAAAACTCACCACATGTCCCAACATTTTCCAAAGATAGTGCCCAATGTATATGATCAAGGTAATCCTAATATGGTCTCATGACCTAGTATCCTGGCATAGAAGGCTCCGTTTAAGGATTAATTTTTTTGTATTCCCATCGATTTGGGATAAAGCTTCCAAGACAAATACCAAAATGGGTGTTTAATATTATCCAAGAGATGTGATTCAACCTCCTATAATCCAATTTGGGGCCTTGAACACATGATCTATGCCTCCTTTTAGAAGTCAAAATGAAGGACTTGGTAACTAATGTTGATTTATAGGATAATACTTATCAAAAGGCCAAAATGTTGGAAGTGGGATTTGACTACATGACTAGAAGCCTCTATTTTGGAGCCTCAAATGGTCAATTATAAGTATGTAAAACATTTAAAATTTAAAGAGGTACTAATTTTTTTAAAATAATAGTAGATATCATGTCATTTACCCCATCATTGTTTGCTTTTTTAAAAACCTTTTGGTGGAAAGTTAGATAAGATAATCTAGTTTGTAAACTATATTTTTTTAACTTATATTTATTTTTACTAATTTCACAAATTAATAGACCCTGAAATATGATCAATAATGCATAGTCAATCGTGCGCCTCCATAACTTCCTAAAAAATTTAAAAAATTAGACTTTTTCAAATGTGTATAGAATTACGTCTAGTTTGAAACCCTATAATTTTTTCTTGTTTGAATCAATGAAATGAAAGATAAATAAACAAATATAAACATATATAATTACAACATATAGTGGTATAAAAATATATACTTTGAAATAAATATAGATAAAAACCTTAAAATCATAGAAATAGGATAGTGTGCTTGATGTTGTACCCATAATTTCATTAATTTTTTTGATAAAATTCACATTGTTGAACTTATTTGTGACTATAGAATGTGATTTTGGTCTCTATTAGCCCTAATTTTTCACATATTGAGTCAATTATTATATTCAGGCAATCAGTGATGTGATTTGGGTCAAATTGAGCCATATGAACCTAATTATTACTCCAAAGGATGTTAATTAGGGATAAATTGATTAGTTAAGGTTTATAGTTTATGATTTAAGATGTAGGGTTTACGTCTTATGGTTAAGTGTCTAGAGTATAGGTTTCAATCACAAAGGCAATTGGGACAAAATCAAGCTCGCTGAACTTATTTGTGACTACATAATGTGATTTTGGGCTCAATTAGCCCCAATGTCATCATAAATTGAACCAATTAGTTAATTGGTGTATTAAGTGATGTAATTTGGGCTGATTATTTCCATGTGAGCATAATTATTATTCTAAAGGATGTTAATTGTGGATAAATTGATTGGTTTAAGGTTTTGGGTTTATAATTTAAGTTTTAGGGTTTAGGGCTTAAGGTATAGGGTATAAGGTCCAATTGTATCTCATTGAACCTATTTATTACTAAAAAAAAATTAATTTTGGTCTAAATTAATGGGAAGATGTAACATACTGGTGGGTAAAAGGGGGGGTAGAAAGTGACACTTTTTTTTGAAAATTATAATAGTTGAACTTGAAGAGAATGTTAGAGACACTTAAAAAAAGAATTTGTCAATGATGTAAGAATGTGAATTGTGTAATTTCAAATGTGGTTTATAAATATATAATTGTTTTCAATACCTAGATGATAAAAGTGTTTGAAATAGACACATTTATGACAATGGCTTGATCCTTTTTATGAAAAGATAAGGAGACTACATGTGTATGAACACAATTTTTTGATTAAACAATTGAATTGTTGTATGAAACTTCATATATGAACATATGAAATGTTGAAGATTGGTTAGGATATTTTTTTTATTAATTTTATATATATATATATATATATATCAAGTCAAGAGACAACTAGTAAATTAGAACTACAAGTGTATGAACACAATTTTTTTATCTTAAATTCATGAAAATAATTTTATTAATTTTTAAATCATATTAAATCATGTTTAGTTTGGTCAGATATAATTTTTATAAGCTTTTGATCAATGGTCAAAATTTTATAAAAGTATTTGTAATGATATATATATAGTCCATAATGAGGTGACTTGTGTAAAAACTAAATAATAATTTAAAATAATAATTTAAGATATATATATATATATATATATATATATATATATATATATATATATATTCAAAACTACATTTTGCCCTCTAAAACCCATATAATTTGTTTTTTAAATTATTAAATTTACTTTATCAGATGTGTCGACAAAGATGAAAAATATTCCTAAATCTTCTAAAAAGCAAGTGGGTTGATCCATGACTAATTTTTGGCTAGGTTTGAACCTCCCCAAGCATATAACTGAATCACTCTTGAAGGGAAAGGTAAAAAGTAAAATTAATGCCTTTTCTAGTTTTATAAAGGGAGTACACCCTTTGAAAAGGGTGTACACCCTTTGTAGAGGGTGTATGCCCTTTATAAGGACATAAAATGTACTAAATATTATTGCCCATTTTTATCTACCTACTAACAAGGCATGTGTGCTTTGTGAAAGGGCATACACCCTTTATAGTTCATGATTTTGTCTTGTTTACCCACGAATTTCACTCATTAATTTTGCAGTTTACAAACTTCAAACTAGTTTTTGTGCTGAAATTTTGTAAATTCTCTATTTATTTTGTTTGTATTATTATAAAATCATCAATTTACACTCTATGTGTGGACTTACTTGCATAAAGATAAATAATGGGGTTAGGTTGTCATCATAAAAGACCAATTTAAGAGATAACAAATGAGTAAATTGAAGTGAAGAGATAAAAAAGAAAGAAAATGGAAAGCATATTAGAGAGCATCTATAAGAGCTTCTGGTCAAGGTGAAGTTACTTATTCCACACCAAGTAATATTTCAAATGAAAATGGCATATCCAATTCCATGGAATTTAATTTAGATATGCCTTAAAATGAGATAAGAGAATATAATCAATCATTGTTGAATGATGAAATTCAAAATATAAGACATGTAACTAATTAATTTATATTAAGTGATGAAACATATGAAGAAACACAATATAATGAAACATCTATCCATAATGAAGTTTTTAAGCATGGTGATAATCAACATCAAGTAATGATCCCAATGCATGTCTCTCTTAGTCAAGAGGAATTCAATTCATCTGTAGGGTATAATGTACATAGTCAACCCTCTACATCATAAAATTCATTATGTTGCTAAAATACAAAGACATTTTCTATAAAGATAGTGTAAGTAATTAAATATAGTCTCAACAATTTTATATTTAGACGTATCTTATCAAATAACAACCAAATCCTACACAAGAAGTTCATTACATAAAGACATTATAGTTCATATATATGAATATGGTGAATCCCTCATATAATATGTTATTACACATAATAATATCCCTCCCTTACATAAATATTTTTATCATACTACCCATTCATATATTGGAGAAACTGATGAATTTGATATGCAATTCTAAATTGATATGTAATGAAATGTAAATGAAACAATTAAATAGAAAATATCACATGTAAATGTAAAATATACATAATGATGAAGCACCTAACTTAGAGAAAAATGTGGATTTTTTTTGCCCCATATGAAGTAATAATGATCACTAACCAATAATATGTGTAAACATTAAATGATCATAATAGAAAATATGCATAAGTAAAGGAAGCTTATTTATCAAATACTAGATCTATATATTCAATGTTCTATGACATAACGACATAAATAACAAGACATGTATCAATAAAAAATGTAGACCATAACATGTACATATACAAAACGTGCCATATAGGCATACAATGTGGACGATATCAGCATACAATGTTGATTCTGCCTACAACTAGACCCCTATCACAACTACTAAATCTCCTTCTCCTTATTTCCTCCAGATAAATTTTCCTTTGTTGCCATAGATTTAGAACCAAGGGTGTTGGATGCCTCAATATGAGGAGAGACTCTCCTCTTATCATATGAGTCATTGAGTTTTTTATCCACATCCTTTAAAAATTATCGTGTCTTCACAACATATAAAACATAAAATTTAATGGATTAAAATTATATATTGAAAATGACATTTTTTTCATGAACAAAAGTATACAAAATGATTCTAGACTCACCATATTCCACCTAAATGGTTGTCTATGGATGTGAGATCATGTATACACCCATGATGGATAATACATTGGAGCATACATATATCGTTAGATCTAGATGTGCATGCATTTATGTAAATATGACATATAATATCATTTCTTAAAGCTATTTTTTTACTATGTGTTCTTACTAAACTCCATCTCTAAATCATGACCTGTTACAAAGATAGTGGATCCTCATACATAACAACAACATCAAGAAAACCTTACTGTTGATCGTTAGGAGTGCCCATAACATCCCTGATCATCTATAAAACCAATGAATAAATAATTTTTGAATCCAATGAGCATGTTAAAAAATATATGATTATAATATATAACTTAGAACATAGTTTTTTGTTCAAGGCATAATAAATACACATGACCAAATATGTAATTTTAAAGTTTCAAACCTAAGTATAGTTGTACACCAGTGCTAATTACATCCTCTACAATAGAATCAAGGCCTGTTGAGCTACCAAAAATATCATTAATAATCTATAAAATCAAAAAATAATAAGTTCAGACAAATAAACTAGTCAAGTATGTAAACACATACTAAAAAATAAAGTTAATAATATTCTACAAACTATAATTAAAATTAAACATGTGTATCAAATAGACATTGTGAAGTAGATAACTCCTACACAATAGGCTAACATATATTGAGAGGAGTTAGTGAAGCAACTACAACTAACATAGTGTCTTGAATGCTAGTGTCATGAGTTTATAAAGAATCTATAGGTAGCATATGCTCTAGAATGTTAGTCTCTTGAGGTCCTAAAATAACTACATAAAGAATACACTCAAGTATCCTAGTGTTCTGAGGTACTAAAGGAGATGTATATGGAATATAATGAGAAATATTGGTGTCCTAATATGCTAAAGAAATTGTAGATGACATAAACTATTGGGTACTAATACGTTGCACAAATTTAGGTCTAATCTCCATAGATGTAGTTTGTTTGTGTCATAACTAAAAATGAGGTCCCATACACTTCCTCCCACATGATGTGAAGTGATGTACATGAACTTTAGCATGAGTAAAAGGAGGAGGGAAACTAGCACCAATACCATTACCACCAAAACCAATATCACCACTACCACTAGCACCACCATCACTAGAACCACTACCACTAGCTCCAATACCACTACTAAAAATCTCACCTCCTGTAAGATTATTAAAATTATTTAATATATGCATACCATGGTCAATCATAACTTGTATTAGATGTATAATCACCTCAAGGGTGTCCATCTATATCATATAATGAAAAATTTTATGGATAGAAGCATGTGTTATTATCCTTAAGTTTCTATGAACTCAGTTAGGATGGTTTTGCTCTATCCTAGAACTAGGACTATCAAATGAAGACCCAACTCCTCTACCATGGGATGCCTTCATGTCAAATTAATTTGTAATTTCTTGTAACAAAAAATCACAATAAATTATTCTCAGAAATTATAATGTAACCTAATTATTGTTGCATGGAGACTCATCAAGTACCATCCACCACCTATCCTAAAAGTTATTTTTAACCCCTCATGACCACACCAATCAATAATAATATGTTTATTATTCATCGGTGGTGGTTGGTTTATTCCAAGATTAAAATATAAAGCACATACATCTTCTTTTGTTATTTTTTTCCTTAACATATTCATATGATAATTTATAAGAATAAATTTATCTCAAGGCCACTCTTCGATGCAACATTGCATCCAATTGTGAAGTTACATTTCCCACTTTGTTAAAAAATATTCTTTAGTGTATTGGCAAGTGAATTGCATGCACTATAAACTAAGAATTGATGTAAAACATTGATGATTATTTATAACTGTTGATGTTTTGAATTTATTCTTACAATTCAACTTCTTCTGCAAAATCAAATTGTTCGATGTCTTTTTCTACATTTTTTTCACGCAGTGGGTCCACCATTCAATTATGCATCTAGATTTATATAAATAAAAGTTTTATTAGGAAATTAAGAGAATATAATAAAAATATAATTAAAAAAACCCAAATACATAAATAAATATAAATCTAAATGGAAAAATTTAAATTTAAGAATCAACATGCCTAAGATAGAAACCAAAATGTCGAATCTTGTTGGCAAGATGCAAATTCAAAGTAGGCATGTGGACTATTAAAACCTTTAGTGAAATATAAAATCCTCCAAACCTATATAAATGTGTCATAGGCTTGAGAAAATAGGGTAGAAATGGAAAATATACTAATTTTGTGTACCCTTATAGCTTTACAAAGGGCATATGCCCTTTGAAAAGAGTGTATGCCATTTGCAAAGGGCATACACCCTTTGTAAAGGGCATCAAACCTGAGGCATGGAAAATCAAAATAAAGGGCATATTCCCTTTATCAAACCATGTATTCCCTTTCTCAAAGGGTGTATACCCTTTTAAAAAAATCTTCACAAAGTTGGGAGATGTCATTGTTTCTATGCTAGATTCACTTTTCACATTCAAGAAAGGGAAATGAGAAACTAAAGAAAAATGGATGAGGGTTTGTATGTACCCAGATTGTAGACGTGCGCACCAGAATTTAGATGATATCAGGGACTCCTCTTTGGTTGTGGAGGATGAAACCTGAAAGGGAAAGACACTAAAACACGAAAAATGTTAGATGCCAAAAGGGTGGACTGCCAAACGAAGGCTTGGTCCTAGAAGTGCAAAGGCTTCTTGGAGGATGATAGTCCACTATTAGAAACAAAATGCTAATCAAAAATAGAAAGTGATAAATGATAAAAGATAGAAAGAAAGAACTGAAAGCAAAAGCATACTTGTTTAGAAGCAATCTGCCTTTGCACAGTCACCGATGGTGGTGGTATTACTGGCATCAGTCAGGAAGGTCACCGACATCGATTAGACTGCCGACATCGATAGGGGAAATGGATGAGGTCAGCTGGGGCAATAGTTAGGGATGAGTTACAGGTCTGGTCTTGGTCTGCAGAATGGACTGAGGCTTCATCTGAGGGTCTGAGGGTCTGTGTGGGATTCAGAGGGACTGTTTGGGGTCTGAAGAGTAGTCTAAGGGTTTGTACAGAACTGGTTGGGCAGAGGGGACTGTCGAGAAAGTGACTGGCTAGAACCAAAAGCACAAAGGGAGATGAATGAGAGGCAGGGGTCTGAGAAGGCTTTTCAACCTCTCAAAAATAGACAGGGAAGGTCTAGGTAGTAGTTAGCTAAATAGATAAATGTAGATAAGAAATGAAATGGAAAACAACACTGTGCTTACCTCTTGCTTCCTAGTTGGAGAATGGAGAAACCTATTGTCGAAGCTGTTGAAGAACCTGCAAATGGAGCTGTTGCTTGGAGCTGCTCTGCAAGGTCCCTGTAGCTATTGGGGTTGCTATGCGAGAGGGAGGAGAAGAAAATACAAATGCAAAAGCATCAAGAGAGTTTTGTTCATGGGGGCAGGGGTAGAGAATGGTTGTAAAAAATGGTTTTGAAGGCTGCCGACGGTAGCAGAATCATCGACGTCAGCCACATAATGACTGACGTCAGCAGCAGAAGAATGGGAACAGAGGCTAAAATTAGCCTCTGTTCATTCTTGCACGCTGTTAGGTCAAGGGGCCGTGGGAAAATAGTCGAGGAAGGCATAAATGGATGCGCGAGGAAGGATAAAGGGGAGATTTGGGGTAATAAAGGCTAGGAGAGAGGTGGGGGGATCCAAGGAGGGGATCCAAGGTGGCATGGGTGAGGTGGAAAGGGGCCAAATATTTAATTATTTTAATTTGATAAATGGAGGGGGCTAGGACGAGGGCTAAGACATGGGCTAAGGGGGTTAAGGGTGAAAGATGACCAAGGTGCAGACACATTTTCGGTGTCTACATTTGCCCCTTTTATCTTGTTGGTTGTTCTTGATGAACTGCAAGACAAAAAATAGGAGTTGGTTACCCCAGGTATGGGATGAGGTGTTCCCCCCTCAAAGCGGGAGTCGAGGGAAGGGAACCTGATGTCGGGTGCAGCTTTGATAGAGAGGGATGGAGATGGTGAGTGAAAACGCTGCAATAGTTGTGATTGCATGTATACCACTTCACGGGATGGTCGGGTCAAATTATCATAGGTCAAGGGTCAAAGAGTGCCAAAATTGAAATAACTGGGCCCTAACATTTGGTCGTAGCTGATCAAGTTATTCAATCTAAGCTGAAGCTCCAATGGTCATCGTGTTCCAGGTATCCCGGGCTCAGGAAGTGCTCTTGGAAACACAAAAATGTCACAAGTAGTGGGGATCAACCGGCTTGCGATCCTATACTTGTGAGGGTCAAAAATATGGGCTGTGCACAATTTTGCTAACCATTTGTGAGGTAGCATACATGCAAAAACAACCAAGGCAAAGTTTGTCTTGGAAGTGGTCAAGGTCGGAGGAGATAGGCATGATCTCCAAAGTGGTTGGTCGAGGTGGATGGATGGATGAAAGGATGTGGCTGAGCTAACCTCAGAAGACTGAGTGCTACCTACATAGCCCTTGTGTGAAGGGCCTCAGGCCAATGTAGTTCTCCCTAAAAGGGAGGAAGGGTCAAAGTGGTCGATGGAATTGGTCTGGTCAAGGTCGAGGTCATGAATTGGTTTTGGACGAGGTCAAGGTCATGGTCAAAAGGAGGATAGGGTTTGTCCATCAGGGAGATGAATAAATGAGGGTGGTCGAGCTAACCCCAAAAGATGTTGTGTCAATTGAGTGCTACCTACATAGCCCCGATCTTAGGGCCTCAGACCAATGTAGTTCAGACAAGGAGTCAAAGAGGTTGATAGGTGGTTTGGTCATGTGTCGAAATGATGAGGAGAAAAAGATGTTACAGCTTTTTCCTAATGGTGTATGCTGTAACATTAGTTGAGGGGTCTTTCATCCCTAGAAATTTTCCATATTCATGATGGATGTATGCTAAAAATGAATTGAGGTCTATTTATGCTTCAGCAAGTATTGGTTTATGCTTAACATAAATTGTGTAGTCCATAGTTTCCATGTGTATTGGTGTCCATAGAAACTAGTGTGAATAGGCTATGGGAGTGGTCTGAAAAGAGTCGGGTTGAGTTGATTTGATAAATGATGTGGTTGAATGTGACCAAAGTGTAAAGGAAGTGAAAGACATATTGCCCTTTCATTGACAAGGACCAAGTGGACAACATAGATAGGGGTTGTTAGAACTAAGAGTCCCATTCATATGCATTACGTCGTTGACCATGGTTGTGTTAAAGCGGTAATCGAATCACTTTGACATTAAAGTGAGCTCAAAGTCCCTTGAGCAGGTGTTATGATAGGAGGAGGATAGGGTAACCTATTTTTAGAGCAGGGATAACCTTGCCCCTTTTTATAGGAGACCTTGAGACAACTACAAGCCAAGTCCATGACCCATTTTTTTTTTTTTGCAAACTGACCGATGTGGGAAGTCTACATAGAGATGTCATTTTGCTTTGTGGTCATTTGTGAAGCTGATCGATGCGGGAAGCTTCTAAAAAAGTGTTGTTTGTAGCAAGATTTAGTCATAGCCATCCTTTGAGGGAGTGGTCTATATTTTTGCTTTATATAAGTTTGAATAGCTATCCTTCGAGGGAGCAGTCTATTAGCTACAACAATGATAGTATAGCTATCCTTCGAGGGAGCAGTCTGGTTTTTGATTTTGATTTGGTGACCTTGGATATGTTTTGACATCTCAATTTTTATTTTTATTTTTGACAGAATTTGGAGTCATGGACAAGACTATAGAAGTTCAAGGGCTCCCTTTTATTAGGACAAAGCATCCATGCGTCATAAAAGGGTTATAGAGGATTTTTTTAGGAAAATAGGGTTGAAAGGAATAAGGATTAGAAGGATGGGGATTGCTCAAGGGGTGAGTTCAATTTAAATGTCAAGTGGATGAGTACTCGACTAACAGTAGAATGGTCGCAGATGCAACACATTAAGAGGCTCAGATTCTGGCCATCCATCGAGAGAGGATAGATGATAAGTCCCTGACCCATACTTGTGCGTGATGATAAAAGGTTTGAGCCAATTAGGGGCAAACTTGCCTTGTTTACTTCACTCCATATTGGTCACGTGCTGGTTTTCTTTGAGGATGAGGTCTCCGATGTTGAAATCTCGTTCTCATAGATTTTTGTCATAGGCTCGCTTGATGCGATTTTGATAAACATGGAGATGGTTGAGGGTTGCAAGATGACGCTCGTCAAGTAACTCAAGTTGAGCTAAGCAATCTTGACAAAAGTCATCATTAGAGAGAATGTCATGCAGAGAGATGCAGAGAGATGGGATCTATACTTTGAGAGGTAGGACAACCTCTATTTCGTACACTAGAGAGAAAGGGGTAGCACTCGTAGAGGTTCAGATGCTAGTGCGGTAGGCCCACAAAGTGAAGGGAATATGAATGTGCCAGTCCCTTCATGTGTCGCTGACCACTTTCATGAGAATTTTAGTCAAAATTTTGTTGGAAGCCTTAGCCTGCCCATTTGCTTGTGGGTAGTAAGGTGAAGAGAAGCTGAGCTTGATGCCAAATGAGTCACAGAGTTTTTGGACAGTCTTGTTTTTTAAGGACTTGCCGTTGTCGGTGATGATTTTATGAGGGACACCAAAGCGACAGATGATGTGGCTGTTGATGAAGTTGACAATCTTGTCCGCTTTTGTGGAGACAAGAGGAATGGCTTCCACCCACTTGGTGAAATATTTAGTGGCGATGATGATGGATTGATGACAAAGAGACGAGTGAGGGTTAATCTCATTGATGAGATCTAAGCCCCACTGAGAAAAAGGCTAGAAATCCTGAGCGACTTGTAAAGCGTGGCTGGGGAGATGAAGCAGGTTAGAGTGCTGCTGAAACTTGATGCAATGCCGAACATAGTCGCTACAGTCTTGATGAAGGGTGGGCCAATAATAGTCCAGACGAAGGATGCGCTTGGCAATCGAATTCCCACTGAAGTGTCTACCACAAATCCCATTGTGGACTTACTTAATGGCCTGAGAGGCTTCAGTGGTGGTGAGATAGCAAAGAAGGAGGTTGTCAAAGCCTCGCTTGTAGAGAAGACCCCCTAGCATGGTATATCAAGCCGTGCATTTGATGAAAGCCTGTTGTGCATTGCTAGAGAGATGGAGATGAATGATAGAATGAGATAAGTAGTCCACAAGTTGGTGATATCAATCATCTCGTGGACTAGAGTCTATGGTGTTGACATGGTTGATGTTAGGAGAAATGTATGAAGGCAACGGCACACGATGCACCATGACAAAAATTCTAGATGAAGATGATGAAGCCATGGTGTCAGCAAACTTGTTCGTGGAGCGCAAAACAATCTGCAAAAGGTAATGGTCGAAAGAGGCGAGGAGAGTGTCATCACGGTTTTTGTACCTTTGCAAAATTTCATTTTTACAGAGGTATGAACTATTGACTTGATTGATGACAAGCTACGAGTCACCAAAGATGTTGATAGACTTGATGCTGAGAGAAAGGGCGGTCTGAAATCCCAAAATTAAGGCCTCATATTCAGCCATAGTATTGGTACAATCAAAGTCAAGCTTGAAAGACAGAGGTATGGGCTCACCTTCGAGTGGGATGAGAATAACTCCTGCACCCCCACCGAGTTGACATTTGGAGCTGTCGAAGAACATGGTCATTTGATAGAGTGTGTCATCGGTGGAAAGCGTGGTGATAGATTCATCAAGGAACTCGCACTGCGAAGGTTGATTGTCGAGGAGAGGGGCATCTATCAGTTGGTCAGCGATGGTTTTCCCCTTGATAGATTTATACTGGATGAATTCAAAGTCAAACTCAGCAAGCAGCATGAGCCACCGAGTTATACGCTGATTTTGATATGGCTTGGAGTGCATGTACTTGAGAGGGTCGGTGTGAGTGATGACAAAAGTTTTGTGGTTGAGAAGATAGTGGCAGAGCTTGGTAGTGGCAAAGACTAACGCCAAATAGAGTTTCTCGATATGAGTATACTGAGTTTCATAGTCGACCAGTGTTCGGCTGATGTAGTAGACTGCCTGCTCATGGTGATGCTCATCTTGGTGCGCGATCATGGCACCTAACGAATGGTTGGTGGCAGAGATATAAAGGTAGGAGGGCTGGTCATCTTTAGGTGGAATGAGGATTGGTGGAGAGACCAGGTAGTGTTTGAGGGTGTCAAAAGCCTCTTGACAGTCCTTATCCCATTTAAAGGTGATGTCCTTCTTAAGGAGGTGATGAAAAGGTTGGCATCGGTCAAAAAGCTGGGAGATGAAATGGTGAATGGACTGGAGCTTGCCTTGTAGATTGCGAAGCTGCTTGAGATTGGTCAGAGGTGGCATCTCAAGGATAGAGTGGATCTTGGCGAGATCTATCTCAATGCCACAGAAGGAAATGATGAACCTGAGGAACTTGCCTGAGAGGACCCCAAAGACACATTTCTTGGGGTTAAGGCAGACATTGTATTGAATAAGGTGAGAGAAGATGATCTTGAGGATGGTCAAATGGTCACGACGAAGCTTGGACTTGCCGAGCAGGTCATCCACATAGTCTTCCATGATTTTGTGGAGGAGATCATGGAAAATGTAAGTCATGACGCACTGATAAGTGGTGCCTACGTTCTTCAAGCCAAAAGGCATGACCCGATAGCAGAAAGTCCCCCATGGGGTGATAAAGGTAGTCTTATGCTGGTCATCTAGTGCAATCAAGATTTGATTGTATCCTGAAAACCCGTCCATGAGAGATAGCATCTCATGACCGACCATGAGATCAACAAGCTGGTCAATGTTAGGAAGAGGGAAGTCATCTTTGGGACAGGCTAGGTTGAGGTCGCGATAGTTTGTGTAGATTTGGATCCCCCTAGTCACCTTGGTGATAGGGACGATGTTAGAGACCCACTACGGATAATCGATGGGTTGGATGAAAGAGACAGAAAGAAGGCATTGAAGCTTCTCTTTGACAAGGAGCGTAACATGAGGATGCATCTTTCAAAGATTTTGCCTAACAGGCTTAGCCTCTGGTTTTGTGATGATGTTATGGGTAGCGATGGTGGGGTTGATGCCAAGCATGTCACTGTAAGTCCAGGCAAAGGCCTTGTTATGGTCTGAGAGGAACTTGGTGTAGTCTAGCTGCTCCTGATCATCCAAAGATTGGCCAATCTTTAAGATGTGAAGAACATCAAAAGAAGGGAGGTTGATGTCAATGGTTGATTCATTTAACATAACCTAGGTTTCAGAAGGGAGGGAGCGCTGGATGAAAGAGTCATCAGCGCCCATGTAGGATAGAATGGCATCATCGTCAATGCAGCAGACAGTGTGGATGGTCGTCGACTCATCCTCTATCATGCTAGGATAAATGAGAGGGAGAGACCTAGACACCCCATTTAGCTGATAGGTCAAGGGTTCTAGGCGGATGGTGTTTATGGAAAAAAAACTAGGAGGGATGGAAACCACTGACTCCGTAGGTGAAGGAGGAGGAATGGGTGAGCCTGGAGGAGATTGGTCAATGGTTGGCTCGGGGAAAAGGTCTGAAGGAGCTTGAGTGGGGTTGTGGTATCCCAGGCCATATCATTTCTTGGCATCATCATCATCATTGAGTGGCTCGATGGGCTGATGGGAGCCTTGCTCATAGCATCTGAAACCAAAACCCTTCCATGCACACCTGTAAAGGTAAGTGTGTGCAAAGGTGGGGTTGCCAAGAAATGAGAAGTCTGATGTGAATGGTTGGGGTGAAGAGAGAGAGTTGCCATCAGTAGGATCTTGATTGAGCCCCCTGTAGACAAGATTAGTTCGAAGGTGAGGAGGACCATAAGGCACAACCATCCTGATCTGATGGTCGTAACTGGGGCTGTGGTGAAGGCATCCATACTCTTGTGGAGTTTGGAACATGTCTAAGGTTAGCAAGCGATATTCCCCAAGTGAAATTTGTTGGAAGATGTCTTCTATGGGGTCTTTGGTCGTCACTTAAAGAGGAGGGGTGAGGACGACTGTCGGTTGCGAACTGGTCAAAGCTTTCGCAAATGGAGGCAGTGCCGGGGTTGATGGCTTGATAGGAATAAGAATGTCATTTGGACGATAGGTTGTGTTACAAGTTTTGAAGGGTGAAGGGTCAGTGGGAATGGTGTGGATTTGCCCATCATGCTCAAATTTCACACAATGGTGCAGGGTGGAGGGGACACAAGCCATGGCACGAATCCAGGGTCGACCCAGCAACATGTTGTATTGAAACTCTCCTTCGATGATATAGAAGAGCTCTGAGACTATGCGTGGACCAATGCAAATGTGAAGGATGACTGTGCCAATGGTCGTGGTAGTGGTGTCATTGAAGGAGCGCAAGATTATGTCAGTTTTGGAGACGTAATTCTTGGGAAGAGCTAACTGATCAAAGGCATGGGTGGAGATAATGTTGATGCTGGCACCTCCATCGATCATAATGCGTTTAATGTGTGTCCAATCAACATAGGTAGTGATGAAGAGGGCAGCATCCTGATCTTTTGTGTTGGATGTGGGAATCTTAGAATCGTTGAATGTGATGGAGGCAACAGGAGATAAAGAGTGGACGAGGGCAGCGAGTGGTTGGGGGTCCTCAAGTTAGACCTCTACTATTTGCAAGGCTCAAATGAGGGCTTGATGGTGCTGAGGCAAGGTTTGGATGAGGTCATAAAGGGACATCTTCACAGGCATCTGGTGAAGTTGTTTCAACATGGAGTCATGAATCGGCCCAGAAGAGGAAGAAGAAGAAGGCTGAGATGCGCCAAGGATAGAAATTTTAGGCTTGGGTGGTTGAGGTAGCTTGACAAAAGGGTAGGTCCAAAGAATGGTAGCTTTTTCTTTTGCCTTATCCTTTTGTGACCTAGTGGTTATGTGGATAGCATTGATTTCAAAGATAGGAGGTGAAAAAGGGGTCATGGCCTGCTGGTGAGATGTTGATGTGGTTGAAGAGGTTGGAAGGGAAGGTGTCGAGGGTCAGTCAAGAGTGTCCTCAAGGAGAAGAGTGTCCTCCATATAGCAAAAAATGATGGCCTTGAGGGCATAGCAAGTCTTAGTATCGTGTCCTGGCATACGATGGTATAAGCAAATCTTTGTGTCATCGAACCAGGAGGGCTTGGACCTGAGAGGTTGAAAAGGCTTGATGGGTGGAAGGGTTATGCTGAAAGTCTACAAAAGTCGATGCAATATCAATGAGTATGAGCCCACTAAAGGGTCCGTGCTAGTTGATGTGTGCGATGCTGGTGACTTTTACTTAGGCAGAGTTGGAGGAGGTTTTTGTACCACCTTTTGGGTTGATGGTGCGGTGACAGGCGTAGATGGCACTTTCTTCATGAGAGGTACCACCTTTTTAGGAGAGGGTAGGCTGGAGGTAGGTAGAGGAAGCAAAGGAGGAAATTGGTTTTGATTAGAGGTCGGAGTGGGAAAGACTTTGGTTAGGGTCAAAGGATGGGGACCCAAAATGGAAGGTAATGGTGATGGGGGAGGAGGCATTCACTTCTATGGTCTGGCAGTCTTCTTTGACTTGGTTGAAAGACTACTATTGATCGAGGTCTGGTCTAAGTCCACCTTCACTTACAGGTGAGTGAGGGTAGAGATAAGGCAAATGCCAAGTGACTTGATAGGTTTAGATGGGGTAGATGCAGGTTTAGAAGTGGGAGTCTGGTCTTTGTTGAGAGTCTTGGGAGATTCTGCCTTGAGAGGATTGGCAGCATGAGACGAGAGGGCACGGGCATGTTGAAGAGCTTTAAGATGCTCCCACAATACCTGATGCTCCACTTTCCTTGAAGGGAGAAGTCTAATTTTCTCCACTAGTCAGGAAAATGGTTGAGAAGATGTTGGATGAGGTTTGGGTCCTTGAGAAGATGTTGATGGTTGTGGGGCCGAAGATGAGATGGGTGTAGCAGTCTCGGACCCATGGCATGATGAAGTCATGACATATTCGTCCTTGGTTGGAGATGAAGGAGAGGCAAGTTCTTGGGTGGAGAAGAAACTAGAGAATGAGGCTCCTCAAGTGGGTAAAGGGCAGGGATGATGGTGCCCTCCACTTGTGATCGAGGAGTAGGAAGGGTCAGGTCCTCCATAGGTAGCAGGAAGGAGGATGGTGAGACTGGTGGTGCCGATAAGGTTGAGGCATCCTCCAAGATGAGAGAGGTTGACGGAGAACTAATCAAGGAAAGAGGTTCATCCACACGTGGTGGACTGATAGATGGACTAACCTCTTGAGGTTGGTCAGGGATGAAGGGTGAGACCGTATTGATTGTTCAAATGTCGTGTTTATGAGTGTCATCAATCAAGGTCCAGACATTGTTTTGGGTCGGTGGATGATTGGGGAATGGTTGCTTGAAGATGTCGATGCCCTGATTAGGGGGTGCATTGGGATTGTCTAGGATGAGGTCACCCTTTTCAAGCATGTTTTGGATTATGTTTTTAAGGGTTTTGCAGTTTCCTGTGTCATGTCCTTTAACATAGTGGTAGTTGCAAAAGTCATTTTCCCTATACCACACAGAGATGGCACATGAGGGATCAAATTATGGAGGTGGTCAGATTTGGGGGAGATTGAGAACCCCTTGTTTAACAAGTTTTTCTAGCACAGACGCGTATGATTCTCTGAGAGGAGTATACTATCGTTGTACATATCTCTGCTGGAATTGGCGGGTGGCACTTTGAAATGTGGATGGCTCAGGCTGATTGGTTGAAGGCGAAGAGGATGAAGGTCTAACGACCACAACGTTAGCTAAAGCTTTAGACTTAGGATTGGATGATGAAGGTTTAGAAGAAGAGGAGTCATTGGTCTTAGAGTTGGGATTCTTGCTCCGTAACTTGATTTTATTCTCCTTGATGGCACATAATTCAAGTTTGCGGGCCATCGTGAAGGCTTCGTCGAAAGTGCAGAAGGTCTGAACCCGTAAGGTGGAAGAAATATGTTTGGCGCAAGCTTGGGAGAAAAGTTCAATAAGTTTGGGTTGGGGTAAAGAAAAGGAGAGTTGATTGATGAGCCCTCTCCAGTGAGCAACGAACTCAGCTATGGATTCATCCTCAAATTGGCGGATAGAATAGAGGTCTATGATCGAGACCTTCTTGGTGATGTTGATGGAGAAGTGATCAAGAAAGAGTTGGGCCAGCTATGTGAATGTGAAGAGGGAATGGCTAGCAAGAGAGATGTACCAGTCAAGCACAGTACTAGAGAGAGACATAGGAAACGTGCGTAAAAGCAATGCATCGTCATGGGCAATAAGGTAACAGGCATGTCTGAATGCCCATAAGTGTTGTTGTGGGTCTTCCTTGCTTTGAAAATGAGAAAATTTAGGAAGTTCCCACTGGTTGGGATATGGCCTGATCAGGATAAAAGGATGAATGGGCTCATTACAAATTTGCTCATATGAGAGAGCATTACGTGAGCCAGAGATGGAGGTCTCTAGGCTAGACATCTTATCCATCAGCATTTTGATGATATCTACTGACGGATTGGTGGGTGGAGTGCCCCCTAGGTTGTAGGGCGCTTGGAGGAGGCTAGAGGAGGCATACGATGTAGTTGGTTATGCCTGTAAGGGTGCAACGTAGGGATAACTAGTCCTAGGGATAGAAGAGGAGACTAAGGGTGGTTGGGTAGAAGGCATGGCTAGGCTTGATGTTGCCACAGGAGGTTGGATTGTGCTAACAGGGGCTAATGGATAGGTAGCCACCTTGGTGTTGATAGGGGCCAGGGTAGGCAGAATAGATACAACTAGATTCTGGAAAGGAGTGGAGAGCGGTTGAGTGGGCTAAGGTTGATAAGGGGCCAAACCCCTGGTGGAAGTGGGCCCAAAGATGGAGGGAGAGGCCACACTTGGAAGGCTGGTCAAGGTCTGGTCATTGGTCGAGGTGATAGCTTGGGTGTCTAAAGGTTGAACTACAGATGTTGTCGATACGGCCACAGTCTCGACAAGAGAGGTCGGCATTCCGTAAATTAGATTGCCCAAGGAGTCTCGCATTTGGCTATGTGCAAGATAGTGTTGTAAGGCTTTGACGTTGAGGTCCAAGAATCATGAAAAATCTTGGTCCCCTTTTGGGACAATAAGAGTCTGGGGCAGGGTTGGGCGAGTAGGAGTTCTTTCAGTCTCTGAGTGGAACTCCATTATAGGACCAGTTATGGATGGGGTAGATGGAAGCGGTTTATGCCTTGATTGGTTGACTAGAGCCTTGGCTTGACTGCGAGTCAAAACCATTCAAGGCAAGAAAGAACATCCTCACAAGCTCAAACAAGCAGATAAGAATAGAAAATATGAAGAACACAAGCAGATCCTAAATGTTAAATCCCTAGGAGTAAATTATTAGGATCGTGGTGGCTTATGCCTTAGAAAGTGTGTAGGAAGATTTGGCTTTTGAGTCGGGTCCTAGAAGAGGTAGTCTATGGATGGTTTCAGGTTTGTTTAGGTGCTCAAAAAGTCTGGGTTAGGTTCCGTACATGGCCTGGTGCTAAGGAGCAAGCTCCCCTCAGTTCACGAGTTCAGCGGTAAGCTGGTCTCGCTTAGCCAAAATATACTTTCCCTAGAGATTAGACTCTGCCAGAGAATAAAGTGGGCTTTCCCCTTAGTGATGAAATCTAAGTAGGATCGCCAGGACGGGTAAGGTATCCGTTGGGGGATGAAATCCCAGTTGGGCCTTGTCTCAGGTGAGTTTGATGTTTGATTTGGTGCAAGTGGTTTGGTTGTGTAACATAAAGTGGACTACGATTAATTCAATATGCGGTTATTAATTACTAGGTGTGGTCTAAGAAATGCAAGCAAGCAAAAATGAAAATGCAATGTATTTTAAGCCCCAAGTTGAAATGTGAGTTTGAATGTAAACAAGTTGAGAAAGGGTTGAAGGATATGACTTTTGACTAGTTTGAAATGCAAGAAAGAAAAGTTCTTTTTAATCCTGCTTATGATGTTGTTTAGAAGAGAAGGAAGAGGTGAAAAGGGAGAAACCTAATACACCCTATATGAACAGAAAGAAAGAACCCAAGGAAGACCCTAAGGTCCCACTGGGCATGCCAGAATGTTTCTATGCTAGATTCACTTTTCACATTCAAGAAAGGGAAATGAGAAACTAAAGAAAAATGGATGAGGGTTTGTACGTACCCAGATTGTAGACGTGTGCACTAGAATTTAGATGATAGCAAGGACTCCTCTTTGGTTGTGGAGGATGACACCTGAAAGGGAAAGACACTAAAACACAAAAAACATTAGATGCCAAAAGGGTGGACTGCCAAGCAAAGGCTTGGTCCTAGAAGTGCAAAGGCTTCTTGGAGGATGACAATCCACTATTAAAAACAGAATGCTAATCAGAAATAAAAAGTGATAAATGATAAAAGATAGAAAGAAAGAATTGAAAGCAAAAGCGTACATGTTTAGAAGCAATCTGTCTTTGCACAGTCACCGATGTCAATGGTATTGTCAGCATCAGTCAGGAAGGTCACCGACGTCGGTTAGACTGTCGATGTTGGTAGGGGAAATGGACGAGATCGGCTGGGGCAATAGTCAGGGATGAGTTACAGGTCTGGTCTTGGTCTGCAGAATGGACTGAGGCTTCATCTAAGGGTCTAAGGGTCTGTGTGGGATTTAGAGGGACTGTTTGGGGTCTAAAGAGTAGTCTGAGGGTTTGTGCAGAACTGGTTGGGCAGAGGGGACTGTCAAGAAAGTGACTGGCTGGAACTAGAAGCACAAAGGGGGATGAATGAGAGGCAGGGGTCTGAGAAGGCTTTTCAGCCTCTTAGGAACAAATAGGGAAGGTCTAAGAAGTAGTTAGCTAAATAGATAAATGCAGATAAGAAATGAAATGGAAAACAACACTGTGCTTACCTCTTGCTTGTTGGTTGGAGAATGGAGAAACCTATTGTTGGAGCTGTTGAAGAACCTGCAAATGGAGCTGTTGCTTGGAGCTACTCTGCAAGGTCCCTGTAGCTGTTGGGGTTGCTATACGAGAGGGAGGAGAAGAAAATATGAATGCAAAAGTGTCAAGAGAGTTCTATTCACGGGGGCAGGGGTAGAGAATGGTTGCAAAAAATGGTTTTGAAGGCTGTCGATGGTGGCAGAATCGCTGACGTCAGCTGCATAATGACCGATGTCGGTGGCCGAAGAATGGGAACAGAGGCTAAAATTAGCCTCTATCCATTCTTGCACGCTACCGAGTTAAGGGGCCATGGAAAAATGGTCGAGGAAGGCATAAATGGACGCGAGAGGAAGGATAAAGGGGAGATTTGGGGTAATAAAGGCTAGGAGAGAGGTGGGGGGATCCAAGGAGGGGATCCAAGGTGGCATGGGTGAGGTGGAAAGGGGCCAAATATTTAATTATTTTAATTTAATAAATGGAGGGGGCTAGGATAAGGGCTAGGACATGGGCCAAGGGGGTTAAGGGTGAAAGACGACCAAGGTGCAGACATGTTTTCGGTGTCTACAGTCATGTTTTTTGTCCCCCAACTTTATTCATTGACCCTAGTGCCAATGTCATCACAAATTGAGCCAATTAGTCAAATGGGATAATTAGTGATTAGATTTAGGATAAATTGAGCCCTATAAACCTAATTATTACATTAAAGGACCTTAATTAGGGATAAATGGATTGGTTTAGGGATTAGTGTTTAGTGTATAGGGTTTAAGGTATAGCATTTAGGGTTTAGGGTATAGTGTCTAATTACAAAGGTAATTAGGACTAATTTAAGCTCATTGAACCTATTTGTGACTATAGAATGTGATTTTGGGCTCAATTTTACCAATATATATTGATGTGTTTTTAATGATGTCTCCAATGTGACCAAGAGTTACCATGAGATGATATGTATACATGGTCCTCAATGATAAAGTGTACCTTAATGCTCACATAGTTTGCATGAGACCCTATAGGTTTTGGTCTTATTATGTGTATTTTTGATGATTTTTTCTTGATATATATTCCCTATGGGGTGTAATAATTTCTTGGTGTACTTTTGGAAGTGAAAATAATCCATTTGAGTAGTTTTATGAACGTCTAGGTTATCCTAGTCATCTTAATAGAGTTTTTTGAGTCAATAGATTAATGACATCAAAATTCACATGTGTGAAGGTTTCATAATAAATTGGTCACATGGTTCTATTTAGTTTTGTTCCTATAGCATGTGTTTCAAATTTCATTTATTGACATGATGTCTATCAAAAGTTATAGTGGTGCAAAGTTGCTCTCCCAAGTAGATTTCATTATTTTTATACTTAGTCAAATTTGTAATTTTTAGTGATCATTAGAATTCAAATATTTGAATTTTACAAAGGAAACCACTTTTGATTGTTTGATATGTACCTTGATAAAATGGATTAATTTTATGATGGGTTAAAAATCAAAGTGGTAGAAAACTTCAATAGAAATCTATAGAAATTTATTAGGAGGTTTGACTAGTCATACAATTGCATTTATTATAGCTCAAATTTGACCAAGGGTTTGAACTTCATTTGTTAAGGAACAAAGAAAGGTGTTTTAGTTTGTATTGATTATATTTTGATGTTTAATGATTATTTATCTATTGGAAAGTGTATTAGACTCCCTAAGGATCTATTGTATGGATTTTGTAGGTTTGACTAATCCATCTTTAGTATGAACCATTGCTTTAAAGTTGATTATTTGTTCATTCATGGTGTTTTCATGTACAAGGCAAATGATTAAATAATATTTGCATATTCATATGTGATTAGTGATGAAGTGATTATGTGATTAGTGATGAATTTAATCACTTGAGGGTGTCTTAGGGGTCATGTGGCATGGACCTATTTGTTTATAAGTGGTCTTGTGTTTATATTTTTCTTGGTGAAATGTTAAAGGGATGAATAGGTCTCCATGGACCTAAAAGGGCTACTTATGCCTAATTAAAAGCTATTGTTACTGAAGGGTGATATATAAATTCTATGGTAAACCTATGTAGGTGGTGTTGATATATTTTTTAAGTGGGATATAAGCTTTAAGGGTTAAGGAATATCTTGTGGCTGACCAAGAAGGTGGTGATCATGAAAAATATCTAAAGAGGAAAAACAAAGATGAAGGTTTATATAGAAATAATGAGCAAATAAAGGTGAAGTGTGAGTAAGATTAGTTGATGAATTGAAGAGTAGACCATTGTGAGGGATATGTGTATGACCTAGTGGTCATGTTTTTGATGTGGTAATAGTGTTTTTATAAGTTTGATGGTTGAAGATGAGTAAAGAGGTATAGAGTGATCCAAAAGGTTGTTTAGTGTATGCAGGCTTGAGAAAGTGTGAAATTAGAGTTCTAGAGGTATTGATATCAGAGGTATTGTGTAGGTGCTCAACATCTATGGCAAGTGGGTGCTTGTCCATACTTAGGGGTTAGTGTTCTTTGTGAAGTGGGTGATTCACTAAACTTTCTTGTTTGTGATCTCTTATAGGAATGTAGTCCATTGGTTTGTAGGCTTAAGAGTAGGTTTTATCCCCAATGAGGGTTTCCCACATAATTCATGTTTTATGTGTCTTGATCTTGTATTATTTTCTTTTTCATTTTAATGAATGGTTTATATGCTTCATTAATGATTATGTTGAATGGTTAAGAGTTTAAAGAATTGGAATTGAAGTTGATTTACTTGCATCACTGATTCAGCCACCCCCACTCTCAGTGATTGTACCTTTAATAATTAGTATCAGAGTCACACCTTTTTTGTAAGTTTAACCACTTAAAGGTGATCAAAGGTACAATGGGTAGTCATCAAATGCAAGGTGGATTCTCTACTAAGAAATCACCACTATTTAATAGATCCAACTATACTTTTTAGAGTTCAAGAATGAAGACCTACATCATGTCTCTAGGGTTTGACATTTGGCAATATATTATGGATGGTTATTCCACACCCACAACTCCTCCGACTAGTGCAACTGATGAGAAGTTGAGTGAAAATAATTATAAAGAAATAAATATTGTCATTTGTGGTCTGTCAGAGGCTAAGTTCACTAAGGTGATCTGTCGCAAGTCTGCCAAGGAAATCTAGGATAAATTTTAGATCATATATGAAGGGGATTCAAAGGCTAAATTGGATAAATTATAGACTTACCAAAGGTAATTTGAGGGCCTCAAAATTAAATAAGAAGATACTGTGACATCCTATCTTCTAAGAGATGATAAGGTGGTGAACATGATCAAAGGTCTTGGAGATTAGATTTAAAAAGCTATTGTAGTATAGAAAGTATTAAGGTCTCTCACCCTCAAGTTTGACTTAAAAGTATCTATTGTAAAATAAAGTCATGATCTCACTAAGATGAAGATTGAAGAATCAAATGGCATTCTTATTTTCTATAAGATGAGAGTAAATGAGGGCAAACCACCAAAGAAGGAAGCATCATTCAAGGTGATCAAGGAGACAAAAGGTAAGAAGATCAAGTTAAGTATTGAAGACTTTGATCTTAATGAATATCAAATTGAATATATGATTGAAATAAAATTGAATGTAGGATTAGATAAATATAAAGAGAAGCTTCCTTTTGAATGTTTTTCATGTGGTAAATTTGCTAATTGTGTAGCTAAGTGCCTAGATAGAGGCAAGTTTGAATACAAGGAAGATCATAAGGAATCTCATGAGGATGAGCACAAGAAATCTGAAGGTTTTAGCAAGTACAAAAATTTCTTCAATGAGAGAAATGATGAGAAGGATTCATACAAAGGTAGCAAGAGTCTTTACCATGAATAAGATAGTAATTCATATACTGAGAAAGAAATCTCCACATAAGAAAGTGATGATGCATCAAATGAGACACTGTTCATGGCTCTTGAGGATGATGATGGTGAATGTTCTTTAGGTAGAGATCTCTTTGGTGGAAATAGCTTAGAGGAAGAAGATGATCAACTCACTCTTGAAGAAAAATATATGAACACCTTGGAATATTTGAAGCTTCTATGCAGAAATAATAGAAAGCAATCATCCTTGATCAAGACCTATGAGGATCAAATTGGCTTCTTTAAAGAAAGAATAAGTAATGAAGTCAAAGATCATGATGAGATCACTCAACATTTTGAAACTCAGGTTTTTACCCTTGATAAAGAGGTAAAGAGTAAGGATGAAGAACATGTCAATTATAAATCAAATATGGAATATTTTTAGGTGAAACTAGATCAAGCTTTGAGTAAGCTTGAAACATATCAAAAGTTTGATACAAGTAGTAAGAAGCTTAATGAGATGATTGAAAATTAGAAAGTGATAAAAATTGAATTGTTCTTAGTTTTAATCAAGATCAAGTGAAGGAAAATGTTATGACAAACACATGTTTGTTGAATAATACTATGAATAATCAAATGTCTTCAAGTGACAAGTCTGAATTTCATTTCATTGAGAATCAAGGAGCAAATAAAAGAGTCATCTCTCAGGCCAATAAGAGAGAAAATTAAATTAGACAACCCAATGTTATAAGGTACACAAATTCCTTTGATGGTCACTATTATTATTGTCATCAGTTTGGTCATAGGATCATTGACTACAAAAGAAAATCTCCTAGTAAGAGATTTTCATGGAATTATGAGCAAGATAATGACAAGCATGAATAATATCATCATTCAAGATAGTCAACCAGTCCACAAGAAAAGCATGGCATCTTGTGTACAGATGTTAATGGATTGGTCATATTTCAAGGTCTTGCATTGCCTTCATCAAGAAATCAAATGATCAGTTTCATGAATGGTGTTGTTCCCAAAATTTGTTACTTTCTTTTGAGGACAACAGACCGACCATTTTGGTCCTACAGACCAAAACTCTCTCTTTTCTTTCTCAAAATTTTTTTGAGCATTTAAGTTTTTCAAATATTTAAGCCTTTTTAGCTAAGGAAGTCACAGCTTCAACCAGTTGGCTTTCTTCAAAGGAAGTTCAAAATAGTTAAGGCTTTTCCTTAATGTTTTGAGGATGGTTCAATGCCCAGGTTCAATCAAAACACTTAATGGTGGGATTCGAAGAAATGGAATGAACCACTTTGAACCATTGAACCCCACCTCTAAAGGTTCAAAGGTTCAAAGACTTTGAAAGACTTAAAGAAAAGAAGGCTTCAAAGAGTTAACATTGAAATCATTGAACCATTAAACTTTGAACCTTTGATTCATTTCGGTTTAAGGTTCAAAGAGTTCAATAAGTCTGAAAGAATTAAAGGAAAAAAGGAATCAAAGAGAAAAGATTGAATTATTGAACCGCTGAACCTTGAACCAAATGAGTTCACAAGTTCAACGAGTTCAAAGGTTTAATGACTTAGATAGACTTGGAAAATCTAGAGAGTTCAACACTTCAAAATAAATCAAAGAAGTAAGATTGAATTGTTGAACCATTGAACCCTTAACCAAAATGGTTCAAAAGGTTCAATGAGTTCGATAAGTTTGATGGACTTAGAAAATAAAAGGATTTAAAAGAAAGAGAATGAATCGTTAAACCATTGAACCTTAAACCAAAATGGTTTAAAGGTTCAACGGTTTCAAAGAGTTCATAAGTTCAAAAGGAAGCTTCAAATGAATGAAGAAAGCAAAAGATTCCAGAAAGAAGTTCAAAGGGATGGTTCAACCAAAGAAGAAAAGGAGAGTGAATGCAGCCCTTCAAAAAGCCGTTGAACCATTGAACCTTTAAACCAAAAGAGTTCAAGGTTCAAGGTTTAAAGAGGTTCAAAGGGACCAGTGACATCCCCACGGATGTCAATTTTAAGGTGATGGAATGATCATTGATTTTCAAAAGACTTGAGAACAAGCTCAGTGACTAGCCCAGAAAGGAGCTGATGGAGCCAGCAAAAAGTGAGAAGGTAGCCCCAAGAGCTTAGATCGCCAAGGAAAGATAAAACGTGGTAAGGAAGGGGAAAATGACTATAGGAAATTTAGAAATATCTATAGGAAAGTTATTTCTAGTAGGTGGAACAGTCCACCAAGTAGACATTAGGGAACACAAATATTCAAGGATGCAACCTAGTTTTCTTCATTGAGTAAAGGCAAATGGACATTTGTTTAAGTAGCATTAAGAAGACCAAATAACCCATGTTGAGGAAGGGATGTTTGAGATAATTCAAAATGCCAAAGTCAAAGCTGATGCCCTATTCTAGCATGGCCCTTTGACAAATATTAAAGGCATTCAATTTAGCATGGGCAGTCTCTATGAAAACAAGCACCCAAGTCTTTCTTAAAATGCTATATATTGTAAACTCCCATTTTGTATAAGGGATAAGTTTGGGTGATCAAAAGTGAAGCTCTGCCCAAATTCAAAGACAATCCTAAGACTTTGCGCTCAGACTGTTAATCATATTTTGATAAATGAATGAGAAAGCAAGTGACCTTTCAGACTTTGTGTTGAAATAAGCTTGTATCTTTTAGGAAATTATTCTTATGTCTATTTCTTAATTATAGTCTTGTCCATTTAATTAAACAAGTAGAATGAGTGGAAGTAATCTGGAAGATGTCCTGAAACTGACTATGGGAGACTTTGTGTTGCCATAATTGCTTTCAGCTTGAGTTTTTGTGTAAAGGATACTAGGGAGACTTTGTGCTCTCTTTATCCTTCGTAATCCTCTACTATATTGCAGCTTTAGGTGCATAATTTGAGCTACATTTAATCATGTTGTGTTCTTTTATCCCAATCAGTATGAGAAATAACTAAAACTTTGTGTTTTTAGTTGGTTTCTTGTGGTTGTTTCTACCCTAGGAGAGCTCTATTATTTGCTAAATATCACTTCTGAAAGAAGAGAAGTGCCCTTTCACTAATTACACCAGAATCATCCTCTTTTTTGTGAACATCATCTCTGAAAAAAGAGAGATGGATGGTATGTTTTCACCCCTGAGTGTATTTTCAGTTTATATTAGTATATAGTAGTTTATAGGAAACCTCCCCTTGATGAGAGGAGAGATTTATCTCCTTATGATGTGGTAAACCTACACATTTTACTATATAAATCTCCTCATGTTGTGGTTGATGCACCTATTTTGTCATCAGTCAGCTGGTGACAAAATATTCACCCAACAGTTTTTGGTAACTCAGCTGGGGATTAGAACATGCATTTTGAAGCCTCAAGCTTCAAATTGAAGCAATTTTAGTTCTTTTCCATATCTATTTTAGCACTTTGGTAGACCCACCATACACACGAAGGTAAAGAGCTCAAGGTATTTTTGACCCTATTTTTGAGCTTGTGTAGTAAAATAATTTTGATCTTTCTCCTCCACAAACTCACCTTCAGTGAAGTAGGAGTTTTCCTCCTACAAACATCAGGTCCCCAATACCAGGCAAAGCTATTCTTTTCTTTGCAGTAGAGCTTTGTCCATACATATCCCACAGAGATTTATTATCTATCCTTTCAACAACCATATCATGGTAGTCCAAGGCCCTAGGGTAATACTTTTGGTCCCCTGAATCTGACTCCACCTCTACATGAGCTACCTCATAGCTCAAGAAAAAAATTCTCCAAATTCTATGGTGATGGGAAAGTTCATCTTGATGAACATGTTGTAGCCTTTTGCATATCCTATGGTGTAATAGGTGTTGAATATGAAGACATTGCAGTCAGACTATTTATAGAAACATTACAAGGCACTGTTGCAGACTAGTTCTATCATCTAAAAGTGCAAATAATGACCAACTGGAAAACTCTAAAAGCCAAATTTGAGGCTAGGATCAAACCTACAAAATATGTACATGCCTTGTTAGCTTAGCTTACACAAATTAATAAGGATCTTCATGAACCCATGAGAGATTCATTGCCAAATTAGATCAGCTAAAGAACAGGATTCCCACAATTGCTCAGTCGACGCCTGAGAATCTCAAATGATTCTTCATCAGTTCTTAGCTTCTTGAAGTAAGTTTTCTGTTGAGGCAAGCTAGCCATATAGACCTTGCTATAGCTCAAATTTTGGTGACTGAAGTTGAAGATGACCTTATCTTGGCAGGAAAGATAAGAAGAGATCTTAACAGAGGTAAATCTTCTTCATCTTCTAAACTCTCTTCTACAGGCACCACTAATCCTATGGTGCAAAAGCTAGCAAATCAATTGCTAGCTCTCAAAAAACAAATGGCACAAGGGATGTATGCTCCCCCTTCGTATCAAGATATACCAAGGAGGATGTTTCCCAATCAGTCATATCAAGGCAATGCTACTAGAAATCAAAAGCAACCAAATCACCTTCCTCCCCCACCAGAGAAGCTTGCCATTGAGGTAGCACTAGCTAACTCAGCAGTTGGTTATCTTGAAACTGAATCTGATTTTTCTTTCCAACTTGAGTTGAACCAAGAAGATGATGTTGATCTCTTTGTAGAGAACCAAGAAGAATCAGCTGGTGACTCCAACATTGGTTTCCTAAATTACCACGATGAACTTAGAAATAAAAGTGGAGCATTTGATGGATCATATATTATATTTACCAAGTCCCAAAACTAATCATCTCAATAAATGGATAAAATAAAAATAGGGGAAGAATCTCAACTAACAATTTCAATTGTTAAATGAGGAACTTCGCTACCTTTCCAATCAAAGGACCTAGTGATCACTAAAAAAGTAAGTACCTCAAATATTCCTTCACCTTTTGCTTCAAATTCACAGACCAGTCCTACACCCAGCAAAAACTAGATTGATGGACTACCTTCCTCTATCTCAAATTCATTTCAGTCATTTGATATAATTAACCATGTTAAGAAAGCCAAAATTCAAATGTCTGAGTTTGAATTCTTGCAATCTAACCCTGAGTAGTTGGATAGGTTAGTTTAATATGTCAAAAATAAAATCATCCCTATAGGACAAGAAATTTTGAAAGTAACTTGTTATCCTTTAAATAACACACCTACCCAAAATAATCTTGTGATCACTCCTCCAGCCACCCCTAGAAATATAGAACCATTTTATGTATCCATGCTGATAAATGGTCATCAGTTGAATAATTGCATAGTTGATTTTGGTGCATCTGACAATGTCATGCCTGCTAAGGTGGCAGAGTCTCTTGGTCTCATGCTAACCAAGACCTTTGGGAGATGTTTCTCCTTGGAAAATAAATAAGTGTCTTTGCTGGGACAAATCAAAGATGTTCAATTTGCATTTGCGGCCTTCCTAGATAAGAGAATTAAAATGACATTCCTATTAGCTGACATCTTAGCCTCCTATAGCATTCTTCTTGGATGAAATTTTTGTAAGGACATTGGTGGGGAATTAATCATAGACCTATCTAAGGTGAGGATCCCTGTCAAGGGCTTCATGTAAAGGCTACTTCCTATGAAGGAGGCAAAGTACATTGTCACTCAAACATCAGCCCCTAAAGCTCAAATTCTATTTGAGTCTTCAGGCATGGGTAATTACTTCTTACTACTAAAGATGTTCTTATTTTAGTAGATAAAAGCTTACTAATTGACAATCCAAAAAATTTAGATAAAACCTCAGAAGAATTGGTAGGGCGCAGTACACATGAAAAGGGATTTTTCCTTCCTAACAGAGAAAAACTTGTGAGAGGATCAAAATTTGATGATGTCTAGATCTTAGAATTTGATGGCAGCAATGCTTCAACTGGTTCTAGAGCTAGAGTTGTTTTAATATCTCCTCAAGGAGATATTTTTCCATATGCATATAAGTTACAGTTTAGCAACACTAACAACACTGTTGAGTATGAATTAGTGCTGCTTGGATGAAAGGCTGCTCAAGATAAAGATGTTAAACTCCATGCTAAAGGAGACGTTGAGCTGGTGGTTTGTTAGGTGAGAAACCTGTATCAAATCAAGAATGAGAGATTGTGACATTATCACAATCTAGTGTGGGATTGCATTGAAATATTTGATGCTTTCAGTATTTCTACCATGCCTAGAGAATTCAACAGTCATGCAAATGCATTGGTCATCTCTGTAACTCTCTTGGTTCCTCACAAGGACTCCAAAGAAGATAGGTGCACTATTGAGTTAGTATTTCAACCAAGTGTACTTGAAAATGCTGACCATTGGTAGGTGTTCAATGGTGATAACTAAATCATTGTTTTTTTGGAATAAAGAGATAGCTTTGAAAAGCTTCAATTTGAAGGCAGTGAATCTCCACTGTGGGAATCAACTCCCAAAACAAATTCAAAAGCTGAAGAAGAGTTCCTTTAGCTCAAAGGTAATAAAATTCCCAAAGGATTAGTTTCTCTTGAAAAAAATTTTGACAAGCATGATAGGTTTGTCAAAGAATAGCAAATGGATTCAAAATCCTCCAAGGATTTTGATCAAATAAATTTGAGTTTAGAGGACAATCCAAAAATGGTCAACATTGGGAATTATTGTACCCATGATGAAAAACTTAAATTTGTCACTCTACTTCACCATTACAATGAATTTTTGGCCTATTCATATGATGATCTAAAACCTCTCAGACCTAAAAAAATCTACCATGAGATTCCTCTCAAGATTGGGTCACTGCCACACAAGCAGAAGCAAAGGTAGTACAATCCTAAGATATCAAGCATGATTTTGTCTAAAATACAGAAAATGCTAAATGCAAAGATTTTTTTCCAATCCATCATTCCACCTAGATTGTGAATATAGTCCTATAAGAAAGAAGAATGGAGAAATTTGCCTGTGTTGATTTCAAAAATCTGAATCAGTCATCTTTAAAGGACAACTATCCCCTGCCTATCATGGATCAGCTACTACAAATAGTGATTGGCACTGAGATGTCATCAATGCTAGTGGATTTTCAAGATACAATCAAGTGGAATTTGGTGAAGCAGACCAACATAAGACCACCTTCACGACACCTTGGGGCACCTTTTCATATTGTAAAATGCCTTTCGGCTTGATCAATGATGGCACCACCTTCCAAAGAGCAATGGATCTTGCTTTCAGAGATGAAATGGGTAATTTCATTATGGTATACCTCAATGACTTGATAGTCTTTTCTAAGCATCATCCTGATCATGTGCATCATCTACAACAAGTTTTGGAGCGATGTAGGCAGAATGGTATTTCTCGTAATCTCAAAAAATTAATTTTTGGGATTACAAAAGGTGAAATTCTCAGTCACACTGTATCTTGAGAAGGCATAAGGATTGACCCAAAAAGGGTCAAATCCATTCAATAGCTTTCTCTTCCTACCAGTAAGACTACAGTTCACTCGTTCTTTATAAAAGTGAATTTTTTGTGAAGGTTCATCCTTGAATTTGTAGAGAAGACTCACCACATTGTCAATATGATGAAGGGCAAAGCCACTTTTAGCTAGACTGAAGAAGGCAAGTCAGCATTTTAAGACATCAAAGAAGCTATCACCCATGCCCCAATTCTATTTTTTCTAATTACACCAAATATTTTATAATGTACATCTATGCTTCTGAGCATACACTTTTATCCATCTCGATTTAATAGAACAAAGAAGGTGTGGAATCTCCCATCTCCTTTATGAGTTGTCCTCTCAAAGCTCATGAGCTGAAATACTCAAACATGAATAAGCATGCATATGTTGTGGTAAAGGTGATAAAGCATTTCCATTTTTACATCCTGAACTCACACACTATTACTCTTGTTTCTGACACAACAGTCAAATCCATACTAACTCAGCAAGAGTTTGGGACCAAAAAGAGCAATTAGATTGCCAAAATATAAGAGTTTGATCTTGTTATCAAACTAATGAAGCTTGTGCAAGGAAGGGGCCTCTATCAATTAATTACTGATAACATACCAAAATAAGTAGAGTATGAAGAAATAGGAGTTGAAGACATGCCAACAATTCTCTTTGTCACTACTACGAATGAGTGGTATTCGAACATTGCTCATTTCCTTACCTATGGTGAGTGTCTTACTCACCTGTCTTGTAAAGAAAAAAGTAATATTAAGTTGAAAGCTTCCAATTTTTAATTGTGGAATAACGGTTTGTATAAGAGGAATCTTGATGGGGTATTCCTTCACTATATGGATGAAGCACAGCAGAACAAACTTTTGGAGTCCTTCCACAATTTGGCTTGTGGAGGACATTTTTATGCACCTATGACTACCCATTATATTCTATGAGCTAGGTATTATTAGCCTACTTTGTTTCAAGATTCATATGCTTGGGTGCATAGATGTGAGCTATGTCAACAATTCGTTGGCAAACCCAAGTTGGCTGCATTACCTCTCAAGCCTGTGGTGATAAAAGAGTCATTTTAGAATTGGGGAGTTGATTTCATTAGCATTGTAAATCCTTCCTCAAGTGATGGACATAATTATGTGCTTACAGCCACATACTATTTCACCAAATGGGTGGAAGCCATTCCAGTCAAGCATGTTACTTTAGAAGTAGTATGTAATTTCCTTAAGGAAAACATCATTTCCAGGTTTGGAGTTTCAACCAAGATTATAACAGATAATGCAGCATGTTTCTCTTCTCATGAAATTATCAGTTTTATTACTTTTATGGGATTATTCTCTCCCATTCTTTTGACTATTATCCTCAAGGAAATGGTCAAGCAGAGTCAAGCAACAAGAACCTGGTGACCATTATCAAGAAGTTGGTAGATGAAAATCAAAGAACCTAGTATAAAGCATTACTTGACACTTTATGGGTAGACAAGATTATGCCTAAGAGATCAATTGATATGTCTCCTTTACAACTTCTTTATGGTCTAAATGAAGAGATACCAATCACCCTAGAATTACCAGCATTAAAATTAGCAAAGGCAATGGAAGATTTAACGTTTGAAAGTTCCATCGACAAAAGGATCATGTGTTTGACTGAACTTAATGAGCAAATAACTATGGTGGTGGACCGAATTGATGCGCATCAAAGTCTAGTGAAGAGACTCTTCGACCAAAAGGCAAAGATCCATGATTTTCAGATTGGAGATCGAGTCTTATTGTGGGACAAGAGGAGAGAACCAAAAGGAATGCATGGAAAATTCAATTCCTTATGGAGAGGCCCATTTACCATTCATCATTCAAATGGTAAAAATAGTTTCTTGCTAGAATATCAAGATGGAACACCATTTTCTCTACCTCATAGTGGGCAACATCTAAAGACTTCAATCCTTGAAGCATTAGATAAGTCTATTTGTATATATGTACATTTGTATTGTTTTCCTTTTGTTTTGTGTTTTTCATTGGTTTTTGGCACCTTTCTTTTTAGGTAAGCATGACTCCATAACCCAATGGCATAGATGAAGGCACTAAGACTCTAGATTCTACTCCCTTTGATTGCTTCAGTATTTAATTGATGGAAGTTCCTCAACTGGAGCCAGTTGTTGTTCCCAGAATCTATTACTTGCTTTTGAGGACAACAGACCAACCATTTTGGTCCTATAGACTAAAAATCTCTCTTTTCTTTCTCAAAAATGTTGAGAATTTAATTTTTTTAAATATTCAAGCCTTTTCAGCTAAGGAAGTCATAGGTTCCATAGGTTTGCTTTCTTCAATGGAAATTCAAAACACTTTATGATTTTCCTTAATGTTTTGAGGATGGTTCAATGCTCAGGTTCAATCAAAAGACTTAACGGTGGGCTTCAAAGAAATAGAATGAACCACTTTGAACCATTTAACTATTGAACCCCACCTCTAAAGGTTCAAAGGTTTAATGGGTTCAAATGTTCAAAGACTTCAAAAGACTTAAAGAAAAGAAGGCTTCAGAGAGTTAACATTGAAATCATTGAACCATTGAACTTTGAACCTTTGAATTATTTTGGTTTAAAGTTTAAAGAGTTCAATAAGTCTAAAAGACTTAAAGAAAATAAGGAATCAAAGAGCGAAGATTGAACTGTTGAACCATTGAACCTTGAACCAAATGAGTTCATAGGTTTAACGAGTTCAAAGGTTTAATGACTTAGACTTAAAAAATATAGAGAGTTTGACACTTCAAAAGAAATCAAAGAAGATTGAATCATTGAACCATTGAACCTTAAACCAAAATGGTTCAAAAGGTTCAAAGGTTTTATTTCTATATGATTTTCGCTTTCACATTCAAAAAGGAATTAAGAAACTAAGAGAAATGGTCTAAGGCTTGTATGTACCTAGATGAAGTCTTGTGCATCAAATTCAGATGATAGCAGGAACTCCTCTTTGGTTGTGGAGGATGACACCTGTAGCAAAAAGAGACTCAAACACGAAAATGGTTAGATGGCTAAAAAGTGGACTGCCAAGCGAAAGCTTGATCCTAGAAGCGCATGAACTTCTTGGAGGATGATAGTCCACTGATAAAAAATAGAATATAATCAAAAATAGAAATGATAAAGATAGAATGAAAGGAATGAAAGCAAATGCATACCTATTTGTAGTAATCTGCTTTACACAGTCGCTGACGTTGGTGGTCCTACCGGCGTCAGTCAAGGAATGTCACCGACGTCGGTTAGTATGCTGATGTCGGTAGGGGCAATGGTTGAGGTCAGTCGGGGCAATGGCCTGGGACAAGTTTCAGCACTAGTGCTTGGGCAATAGAATGGTCTGCAAAATGGTCTGTGGTAGTCTGAGAGTTTGTGTAGGGTGGTAAGACAATAGATAATATCTTTAGGAAGGACTAAGGCAGAGGATATGACGTTAGATAAGGGGGTAAAGGGTAATAAAAATGCCTCTCAGCCTTTCTGGGAAGCAATTTAGTCAGGTTGACCAGAATGGTCTTGGGAGGGTCTGTAAGACTCTAATAGCTTGTGCTGAGTTAATTGGACAGAGAGTATTGTTTGAAGAGGGACTAAATGGGTGTCAGAGGCAAAAAAGGGGAATAAGGGTGAGAGAAGGCTTTTCAGCCTCTCTGGGAAGAATAGGTAAGGTTGTGTCAAGGATGCTTGGAATGGACAATACACAGAATGCTAATATATTTGAAATGACACTAAAATAAAAATAGTACAAATACTTAGCTGTGGCACGAGTTGGCAGAGGTGCAAGAGCTATATTTCCATTGTGGCTGGTGATGGAGATGTCATGCAATCTTCAAACCTATATGGAATGACTGGTGTTGGTCCTCCAAGCTTGGAAAATGTTTTCAAAATGCTGATACCTATGAGAAAATGAGAAGCAAGAATGCTAGGAAGCAAGACCCAAAGAACTCTATTTTGCGGGGAGAGGATTCGAGATTCGTGATTAGCCGACTAGTGATTAGAATCGTGATTAGCCTAGAAAGAGGTTATAAGTCAGTTTAAGTAAACTAACATCAGTGATCCTGCCAGTGTCAGTCGACATTTGATCGACGTCAGTGGGTGGAGAACAAGTAAAAGGGCTATCAACCCCATTCTCCATCCGCCAAGTGCATAATCCATTGGAGAATTGTCGAAGGTTGGGCTAAATACACACGAGAGTTGGTTAGGCAGTTGGAAAGGAGTAAGAATAGGTCTTGGGTGAGTCACTTAGTTTTAAGGTGAGTCATAGGGTGGGAAATGGTCTAAGGCGAGGTGTTATGGGTGATGTGTCAAAGGGGGAGTTATTAATTCAAAATAAGTTATTATTTTAAATTAGTAAGTGTGTGGGTTAGGAATGGGTTAGGAATGGACCAAGGGGGAGGATGACCAAGGGTTAGACATGATTCTGGTGTCTACATTTGCCCCTTTTTGTCTTGTTGGTTGTTCTGACGAACTGCAAGACAAAAATAGGAGTTGATTGCCCCAGGTATAAGATGAGGTTGATTTCATCCTGTTGGTTATTCAAGTGAACTGTAAGACAAAAATAGGAGGGTTGGTTGCACTAGATGTGGGATCAGGTATTCCCCCTCAAAGTAGGAGTTGAGGGAAGGGAACCTGAAGTTAGGTACCAATTTGATAGAGAGTGGATGAAAATGGTGAAGGTGGAGTGAGAATGTTGCAATAGTCGTGATTACATGTATACCACTTCACAAGATGGTCAGGTCAAATTGTCGTAGGTTGAGGGTCAAAGAGTGCCAAAATTGAAATAACCGGGCCCCAACATTTGGTTGTAGTTGATTAGGTTATTCAATCTAAGCTTAAGCTCTAATGGTCGTCGTATTCCAGGTATCCCAGGCTCAGGAAGTGCTCCTGGAAACACGAAAATGTCACAAGTAGTGGGGATCAACCAGCTTGCAATCCTATACTTGTGAAGGTCAAAATATAGATTGTGGAAAATTTTGTGAACCATTCATGAGGTAGCATACATGCAAAAACAACCAAGGCAACATTTTCTTGGAAGTGGTTAGAGTCGAAGGAGATAGTTGCGATCTCCATGGTCATTGGTCGAGTGGGGTTGATGTAAAAGTGATCTCAAGTGTGCCCCAGGAGGCTAAGATGACTTCTACTATGAAAAATGGGCATGATTTGGGTTTTTGTGAAGAAGTTGGAGGTTTTAAAGTTGCTGACATCAGTTTTGCATCCGATGTCAGTGGACAAAAGAGACCGATGTTGGTAGAAATCAACCGACATCGGTGCACTAGGGCATGATTATGCTGACATCGATAGCCTGCCAAATCCAACAAAACCAGATTGGTGGCCCACCAAAAGTCATTTGTGATTGTGATCAAAGTTAGAAAAGGAGCCCTGGAGTGATCGAGTGAAAACAACTCCAAGGTGACCGGTGTAGCGGTGTGAGGTGTCAGAGTGAGATTGGGGAAGAGAGGGAGTGATTTGGACCGGGAGTGGAGGTTAAACAATGGATTGTGGGCTAGGAGGAGTGTCTAGAGAAAGTGAGATAGAGGAGATGGTAGAGGGTGGAGGAGGACCCACGGGAGGTCCAGCACTAGCGGCACCCATTGTGCCACCACGGTGGCGATGATGGGACGAGGTAGGAGGCATTTTTTAATTTGTTGGATTTATTTGAATTTGATTTTTGCTTTTGAAATTTGCCTATTTTTAGTTTAAAATTGAGGGGGAGGGGTAGTTAGGAGGGTGGGAAGGGTAGGTAGGTCATGCTAGGGTGATTTAGGAGGGTCTTGGGGGGGAAAGGGTGGTTAAATGGGGAAGCCCTAATTTTTAAGGCTTGCCCCGTTCGGCTCTAGGGCCGAACCAGTCACTGACATCGATGGGTTTGCCGATGTCGGCCGATCAATGACGAGTGTTGGTCACTTTCCTATCGACGTCAATTAGGTAAGGGCCATCATTGGCATGTAAACTGATGTCGATGGTTGCCTGGTCAGAGAGAGGTTTGAAAATTACCAAGTTGAAAGGGCAAAGTTATGCCAAGGGCTTCCTGAGTGTCAGGGTAGCCATAGATGGTCAGGTAAATGGTCAAGTAGATAGATGAAAGGGCAAATGGCTGGGCTAGAAAAGAAGAGTTATGGGGATTGGTAGTCACATTGATAGGTGTTTGACTTTGGTTGGATGCAGGTGAGGCAAATGTTGATGCTGTGGGATTGGCTGCCAACACTGTTGATGTGGATGCGTCGAGACATCACAGGGGAGGAGTGGGCTCATATGAGTGCAGTGGGACTCAGTGGGCTATGGCAGTACTATCGAGTGGTGAGGGACGTGAGCCTGATGGTGGCTCTGATTGAGCAATGGGATCACTCCACCAACACCTTCCACTTGTCGATAGGAGAGATGACTGTCACAGTCAAGGATGTGTACCAGATTTTATGATTACCAGTACATGGTGCAGAGTTATATGTGTGCTCAAAAGAGGCGCATGGCATACATATGGTGACGTTGTTTAGGGAGCACATCACTGAGACTAGTTACCATTCAGTGAGTTTTACCTATAAGCCCTTATACACTACTGATGAGGATGCACATCGACTGGCGATCCAGATGATGATCGATATCACAGTCTACGCATTGCCAAATATAGAGGGAGGCAGGTTTCTGGTCGCTATGACTAGAGTTTTGATAAATATGATAGAGTAGCAGATAGTGTTTGCTTGGGCACCTATATTTTTAGCCCAAGTGTATAGAGATTTATAGGGCATCAGTCAGCGGCGATGGTATAGCTTGTGTGTCAGCCACCTCCTACATTTTTGGGCTTACAAACACATTGTGGTCACATGACCTCTCAGCCTCCCAGTGGCAATTCAAGCTAGTTTCAGAGTTAGATTCAGGCGATGGCATGAGATGATGGCACAGGTGTGGATGGATGGGGTAGTCAGAGACATCGACTATTATAGAGGGGTGTTGGAGGCCTTGATCCCTACAGACATTATCTAGAGACTATACCTAGGGTATCTAGCTTTCAGAGATTAGGGAGAGTAGTTGTTCAGGGTGCAGAGCATCAGGTGGGTCAGAGGCAGATGAGCTGTTGAGCTTGAGAGGGTACCAGCAAAGAGAGTGCGGTGCCAGTATGGGCTACTTTAGGGTGTGCTGCCCACCTTCCCACAGTATAGATGAGATGATATTGAGGTGCCACTCCCACTACCAAAGGAGACAAAGGGGCCAAATTTTGAGGAGTTACCGGTAGGTCTTGGAATAATAGATCCAAGATGCATAGAGGCCTACTCGACATGGTGGGCAAGTCAGTATATAGGCATGCAGACAAGACCATAGCTTGATCTATAGATAGTGATCAGAGAGTGAGATGTGGCTTGATAGGAGAGAGATGTGGCCCGATAGGAGAGAGATGCTGCCATCCAAGAGAGGGATGCAACATGAGGACAAGTTACCATTTTCCAGGGGTAGTTGGTCATAGCCTAGGCATAAGCATTGGTAGGATAGGGTTTGGGAGGATAGGGCCCGATGTAGCATCCACCTCAGTAGCTAGTTCAACAGCCCACGTAGTCAGCATCAGTGCAGCCAGGGTTTTCACAGTCACAGGGTTCAGTGTAGGGCATGGCAGCAGGTCAGATGGGTCCACCGCAAACTGTATCTATAGTTAGATATAATAATGCATTGTATGAGATTGCATATTATGAGGGAGCCATTAAGGGGTTTCCTCAGATACAGTGATACTCAGATATGAGGGCAGAGCTGAGCTGGCAGTGGTCTATGTCACGGGTGACTACCTCGGGTTCCCACAGATAGTGTAGAGCAGAGGGTGGTGACAATACAGCATCTTCATAGCCACTGCGACCACCACCACAGCCACAGCCTTGAGGGTAAATTTTGTTTATTTTGATGTATATATCGACCTATGAGCTGATGATGTGATTTTACTTGATTTTGTGTGTGTGAGAGAGAGAGAGATAGATGTACTTTTGTAAAACATTGATGATATATATGATGATATTTTGGCTATTGATGTGTTATGGATGTTATGGATGTTTTTAGCATTTCTCATATGTTTTAATGATATATGCCTAATGTGATGATGTTTTATGATGATACTTAATGATTAATGTGATGATGTTTTATGATTATATGATGATGTAAATAATGCAAATGATTATGAAAATATATGATTGTTTGTGATGTGATTGGCAGGTGACGAAAGAATGTGATGGAAGAAATGTGATGAAGGAATGGCCGAGCTAACCCCAGAAGACCCCATGTCAATTGAGTGTTGCCTACATAGCCCCTATTGTTAGGGCCTCAAGCCAATGTAGTTCTCCCAAGAGGGAGGAAAAGGATCAAAGTAGTTGATGTGTTTGGTTTGGTCATGATCAAGTTATGGTCAAAGGTAAGAGAGGAGGTTTGTCCATCAGAGAGACGAACAAACGGATGTGGTCGAGCTAACCCTAGAAGACGTCCTGTCATCTGAGTGCTACCTACATAGCCCTAGTTGTTAGGGCCTCAGACTAATGTAGTTTAGACAAAGAGTCAAAGAGGTTGATAGGTTGGTTTGGTCATGTGTCAAAATGATGAGGATAAGATGATGTTACAGCCTTTTCCATACTGTGTGATGGTATATTTTGTAACAGTGGTTGAGGGGTCTTTCATCCCTAACAATTTTCCATATTCATGATGGATGTATGCTAAAAATGAATTGAGGTTTATTTATGCTTCAGCAAGTAATGGTTTATGCTTAACATAAATTGTGTCGTCAATAGTTTCCATGTGTATTGGTGTCCATAGAAACTAGTGTGAACAAGTTATGATAATGTGAGTGGTCTGAAAAAGGTTAGGTTGGGTTGGATGGCAAATGATTTGGTTGAATGTGACCACAAGTAAGGAGGAAGTGAAAGGCATTTTTGCCCTTTCATTGACAAGGACCATAATGATAACATAGGTAGGGAGTTTTTAGAAACAAAAGCCCAGTTTATGCATTACGTCGTTGACCATTGATTGTGTTAGAGAGGTAATCAAATCACTTTGATATTTAAAATGAGCTCGAAATCCCTTGAGTAGGTGATGTGATATGTGAGGAGAGGGTAACCCCTTTTAGTAGGGATAACTTTGCCCCTTTTGATAGGAGACCCTGATACAACTACAAGTCAAGTCCATGACCCAAGTTTTTTTTTTTTTTTTAGTAGACTGATCAATGCGGGAAGTCTTCATAGAGATGTCATTTTATTTTGTGGTCATTTGTGAAGCTGATCAATACAAGAAGCTTCTAAGAAAGTGCTATTTATAGCAAGAGTTTAGTCATAGCCATCCTTCAAGGGAGTGGTCTATATTTTTGCTTTATATATATATGAGGGCTTTGAATAGATGTCCTTCGAGGGAGCAGTCTATTAGCTACAGCAATGATAGTACAAATGTCCTTCGAGGGATCAGTCTGCCTTTATGACCTTTGATATTTTGACATCAATTTATTATTTTGATAGAATTTTGGGTCATGGACAAGACTATAGAATTTTAAGGGCTCCCTTTTATTAGGACAAAGCATTCATACTTTATAAAAGGGTTACATAGGGCTTGCTTTAGGGAAACAGGGTTAAGAGAAATGAGGATTAAGAGGACAAGGGTTGCTCAAGGTATGAGCTCAAGTTAAATGTCAGGTGAGCAAGTATTTGACTAATAGTAGAATGGTCATAGATGCAAGGCATTAAGGGGCTCAGGTTTTGGTCAGCCTTCAAGAGAAGACAGATGATAAGTCCCTGATCCATACTTGTGTGTGATGATGTAAGGTTCGAGCCAATTAGGAGCAAATTTGCCTCGTTTAATCCGTTTCATATTGGTCACGTGTTGGTTCTCTTTGAGGATGAGGTCTCCGATGTTGAAATTGTGTTCTCTCAGATTTTTGTTATAGGCTCGTTTGATGCGATTTTGATAGACATGGAGATGGTTGAGGGCAGCAAGATGACATTCGTCGAGTAGCTCAAGTTGAGCTAATTGATCTTGATGAAAGTCATCATTAGAAAGAATGTCATGTAGAGAGATGCAAAGAGACAAGATTTTTACTTTGAGAGGTAGGACAGCCTCTGTTCCGTACACTAGAGAGAAAGGGGTAGCACCCGTAGAGGTTTGGATGCTAGTGTGGTAGGCCCATAAGTGAAGGGAATGTGAATGTGCCAATCCCTTCTAGTGTTGTTGACCACCTTCATGAGAATTTTAGTTAAGATTTTTTTAGAAGCCTCGGCCTACACATTTGCTTGTGGGTAGTAAGGTGAAGAAAAGCTAAGTTTGATGCCAAAGGAGTCACAAAGTTTCTGGACAGTTTTATTTTTAAATGACTTATCGTTATCAATAATGATTTTGTGAGGTACACCAAAATGACAGATGATGTGGGTGTTGATGAAGTCAACAATTTTGTCAGCTTTTGTGGAGATGAGAGGAATAGCTTCCACCCATTTAGTGAAATACTCGGTGGCAGTGATAATGGATTGATGACGAAGAGACGAGTGAGGGTTAATCTCGCTGATGAGATATAAGCCCCACTATGAAAAAGGCCAGAAATCTTGAGCAACTTGTAGGGCATGGCTAGGGAGATGAAGCAAGTTAGCATGCTGCTGACACTTGATGCAACGCTAAACATAGTCGCTACAGTCTTTATGAAGAGTGGGCCAATAATAGCCCAGGTGAAGGATACGCTTGGAAATTGAGTTACCACTGAAGTGTCCACCACAAATTCAATCATGGACCTATTTAATGGCATGAGACACTTCAATGGAGGTTAGACAATGAAGAAGAAGGCCATCGAAGCCTCTCTTATAGAGAAGGCCCCCTAGCATGGTATAGTGAGCTGTGCATTTGATAAAAGCCCGTCGTGCATTGCTAGAGAGGTTGGGAGGAATGATAGAATGAGCCAAGTAGTCCACAAGTTGTTTATACCACACATCCTATGGACTAGAGTCTATGGTGTTGATGAGGTTAATGTCAATGTAAATGTATGAAGGCAATGGCACACGATGTACCATGACATAAATTCTTGATGAAGATGATGAAGAGGGAATATGCGAAGCGAGGGAAGCCATGGTGTCAACAAACTTATTCATAGATTGAGGAATAGTTTACAAGAGGTAATGGTTGAAAGATGTAAGAAAAGTGTCAACACGGTGCTTGTACCTTTGCAAAATTTTATTTTTACAAAGATATGAACCATTGATTTGATTGACGACAAGTTGTGAGTCACCGAAGATGTTGATGGTCTTGATGCTTAAAGAAAGGGCAGTTTGAAGTCCCAAAATTAAGGCTTCATATTTAGCCATATTAATGGTACATTCAAAGTCGAGTTTGAAAGATAGGGGCATGGGCTCACCCTCATGTGGGATGAGGATGACCCCCGCACCCCCATCGAGTTAAGATTTGGAGCTGTCAAAAAACATCATCATTTGGTAGAATGTGTCATCAGCCGAGAGAGTGGCGATAGCTTCATCGAGAAACTCGCACTGAGAAGGTTGATTGTCAAGAAGAGGAGCATTTACCAATTGGTCAACAATTATTTGCCCCTTTATGGATTTTTGCTGGATGAATTCTAAGTCAAACTCAACAAGAAGCATGAGCCAACGAGCCATACGTTGGTTTTGGTATGGCTTGGAATGCATGTATTTAAGAGGGTCAGTGTGAGTGATGACAAAGGTTTTTTATGATTGAGAAGATAGTGACAGAGCTTGGTAGCGGCAAAGACTAAGGCCAAATAGAGTTTCTCAGTATGAGTATACCGAGTTTCATAGTCGACAAGTGTTCGGCTTATGTAGTAGACCGCTTGCTCACGGTGTTGCTTGTCTCGGTGCGCGATCATGACACCTAACGAATGGTTGGTTGCTGAGATGTAGAGGTAGAAGGGTTGGTCATCTTTGGGTGGAATGAGGACTGGTGGAGAGACTAGATAGCGTTTAAGAGCTTCAAATGCCTCATGACAGTCCTTATCCCATTTAAAGGAGACATCTTTCTTAAGAAGATGATGAAAGGGTTGGTAGCAGTCAAAAAGCTGGGAGATGAAGCGGTGGATGGACTGGAGCTTCCCTTAGAGACTGCGAAGCTGCTTGAGATTGGTCAGAGGTGGCATCTCGAGGATAGTGTGGATTTTGGTGGGATATATCTCAATGCCATAGAGAGAAATGATGAACCCCAGGAGATTTCCTGAGAGGACCCCAAAGACACATTTCTTGGGGTTAAGGTAGACATTATACTGAAGAAGGCGAGAGAAGATGATCTTGAGGATAGTCAAATGGTCGCAACGAAGCTTAGACTTGCCAAGCAGGTCATCCACATAGTCCTCCATGATTTTATGGAGGAGATCATGAAAAATGTAAGTCATGGCACGTTGATATGTGGCTCCTACATTTTTGAGGCCGAAAGGCATGACTCAATAGCAGAAAGTCCCCCATGGGGTGATGAAGGTAGTCTTGTGCTAATCTTTCGATGTAATCAAGATTTGGTTATATCCTGAAAACTCGTCCATGAGTGATAACATCTCATGACCGGCCATGAGGTCAACAAGTTGGTCAATGTTGGGAAGAGGAAAGTCATCTTTGGGATAGGCTAGGTTGAGGTCGCGATAGTCCATGCAGATTCGGATCCCCTGAGTTGCTTTGGTAATAGGGACAATGTTAGATACCCACTGTGGATAATCAATGGGTTGGATGAAAGAGACAGAGAGAAGACGCTGAAGCTCCTCTTTGACAAGGAGTGCAATGTGAGGATGCACTTTGCAAAGCTTTTGCCTGACAGGCTTAGCCTCTAGGTTTGTGAAGATGTTATGGATGACAATGTTAAGGTTGATACCAGGAATGTCACTGTAGGTCCAAGCAAAAGCCTTGCTATTGTCTAAAAGAAATTTGGTATAGTCAGTCTGTTCCTAGGCATCCAAAGATTGACCAATCTTTAAGACATGAGGAACATCAGAAGATGGAAGGTTAATGTCAATGGTCGATTCATTTAACATAACCTACATTTCAGAAGGGAGGGAGCGTTGAATGAAAGAGTCATCAGCACCCATGTAGGTGAGAATGGCATCATTGTCTACACAATGGACAGTGTTAATGGTTGCCGATTAAACATCTATCATGTTGGGATAAATGAGAGGGAGAGAGTTGGAAACCCCATTGAGTTGATAGGTTAGGGGTTCCAAGCGGATGGTGTTTATGCAAAAAAAACTAGGAGGGATGGAAACCACTGACTCTGTAGGTGAAGGGGGAAGAATAGGCGAGCCTGGAGGATATTGGTCGATGGTGGGTTCGAGACAAAGGTTTGCAGAAGCCTCAGTGGGTTCTCAAAAACCCAAACCATATCATTTCTTGGCATTGTCATCATTGGGTGGTTCGATGGGCTGATGGGAGCCTTGTTTGTAGTGCTCGAAGCCAAAACCCTTCCATGCACACCTATAAAGGTAGGTGTTAGCAAAGGTAGGGTTGCCAAGAAAAGAAAAGTCTGATGTGAATGGTTAAGGTGAGGAGAGAGGATTCCTGTTAGTAGGAGCTCGATCCAGCCCCCCATAGACGAGATTGGTCTGAAGGCTAGGAGGACCATAAGGAATGACCATTCTGATCTGATGGTCATAGCTTGGACTTTGATGAAGTTGTCCATACTCTTGTAGAGTCTGGAACATGTCTAGGGTAAGTAAGTGATATTCCCCAAGTGAAAGTCGTTGGAAGATATCTTCCATGGGGTCCTTGGTTGTCGCTTGAGAAGGTGATGTGAGGGCAACCGCCGTTTGTGTATTGGTTGAAGCTTCCATGGATGGAGACAGTGTTTGGGTTGGTGTCTTGAGAGGAATAAGAATGTCATTTGGTCGATAGGTCATGTTACAAGTCTTGAAAGGGGATGGGTCAGCAGGAATGACATGGACCTGTCTGTCGTGTTCAAATTTGACACAACAATGAAGTGTAGAAGGGAAGCAAGCCATGGCACAGATCCAGGGTCATCTTAATAGCATGTTATATTGGAATTCTCCCTCGATGATGTAGAAGAGCTCTGGGATTGTGCATGGGCCAACACAAATATGGAGGATGATGGTGCCAATAGTGTTAGTGGTGGTGTCATTAAAGGATCAAAAGATTGCGTCGATTTTTGATACGCAATTCTTGGGGAGGGCCAATTGATCAAAGGCATGAGTAGAGATGATGTTAATGTTGGTGCCTCTGTCAATCATAACTCACTTGATGTGGGTTCGATCAACGTAGGCTGTGATGAAAAGAGTAGCGTCCTAATCTTCTGAGGTAGAGGTAGGAATTTTAGAATCACTAAAAGTGATAGAGGCAATGGGGGATAAAGAATGTACCAGGGCAACTAGTGGTTGGGGGTCCTCATGTTGGACCTCCACTGCCTGTAAGGCTCTGATTAGAGCTTGACGATGCTGGGGTGAGCTTTGGATGAGATCGTAAAAGGTCATCTTCATGAGCGTTTGGTGAAGCTGCTTTAACATAGAGTCGTGGATTGCCCCTAAAGAAGAGGGTTGGGATGCACCGAGGATGGAAATCTTGGGCTTTGGTGGTTAAGGTGGCTGGACAAAAGGATAGGTCTAAGGAATAGCAGCTTTTTGTTTTGCCTTATCCTTTTGTGACCTAGTGGTTATGTGGATGGCATTAATTTCGAAGAGAGGAGGTGAAGGAGATGAAAGGGTCATGGCCTGTTGATGAGATGTCGATGTGGTTGAAGAGGTTGGAGGGATATGGGAAGGTGTTGGAGGTCTGTCATCAGTGTCCTCAAGGAGAAGGTTGTCTTTCTCCATGTATTGGTGAATGACCACTTTGAGGGCACAGCGATTCTCGATATCATGTCATGGCATACGATGATATAGGCAAATCTTAGTATCATCAAACCAGGAAGGTTTTGACTCGAGGGGTTGGAATGGCTTGATAAGATGAAGGGTTATGCTAGAGGTCTGCAAAAGTTGGTGCAATATCAAAGCGTATGAGCCCACTAAAGGGTTTGTGCTTGTTGATGTGTGAGATGCTGGTGACTTTTGCTTGGGAGGTGTTAAAGGAGGCTTTTGTACCACCTTTTGGGTTGGTGGTGTGGCCACATGTGAAAATGACACTTTCTTCCTGAGAGGTGCCAAATTTTACAGAGAGTGTAGGCTTGTGGTAGGTAAAGGAAGTAGTGGAGGTAACTTGTTTTGGTTAGAGGTTGGAGTGGGGAGGACTCCTGTTAGGGTCAAAGGGTGAGGGCCCAAAATGGAGGGCAATGGTGATGGTGGAGGAGGGTTTCGCTGCCATGGCTTAGTAGTCGTCTTTGGTTTAGTTTGAAGACTACTATTAGGCGAGGCGTGGTTCAAGTCTACCTTTACTTGCGGGTGAGTGAGGTTAGTGACGGGGCGAACACCAAGTGACTTGATGGGTTTTGATATGGTGGATGAAGGTTTATGTTCTGATGTGAGTGGTTGAGGTTTTAAAGGTTTAGAATTAGAAGTATGATCTGTGTCAGAGACTTTGGAGGATTTTGTCACAAGAGAGTCAGTAGCATGAGATGAGATAGGTTGGCTAGGATGAGGAGCTTTGAGTCGCTCCCATAATGCCTACTGTTCCACTTTCTTTACTAATCGAGAGAATGGTTGGGAAGATGTAGGGTGAGGCTTTGGTCCTTCAGAAGATGTGGATGGTCGCAGGGCCAAAAATGTGTTAGGTGTGGCAGTCTCAGACCCAAGGTGTGGGGGAGTTATAACTGGTATGTCATTGGTCAAAGAAGATAGAGAGACAGGTTCTTCTCTTGGTGGAGAATGTGGCTCCTCAAGAGGGTAGAGGACAAGGATGATTGTGCCTTCTATGTGTGGTTGAGGAGTACGAAGGGTAGGGTCCTCCATTGGTAGGAGGAATGATGAAGGTGAGGTTGGTGGTGCTGGTATGGTCAAGGTGTCCTCCAATATAAGGGAAGTTGATGGAGAACTAACAAGAGAAGAGGATTCATCCACGTGTGATGGACTGATGGGTAGACTAACCTCTTGAGACTGTGAGAGAGGTTGGTCAGATATAAGAGGCAAGACCATGTTGATTGTACGTATATTATGTTCTTGGGAGTCATTAGTCATGGTCTACACATTGTTTTGGCTAGGAGGGTGATTGGGAAAGGGTTGTTTAAAGATATCTATGCTTTGATTGGGTGGCACATTTGGGTTGTCTAAGACAAGGTCACCTTTATCAAGCATGTCCTGAATGATGTTCTTGAGAGTCTTACAATTGCCTGTGTCATGGCCTTTAACACGGTGGTAATTGCAGAAGTCATTCTCCCTATACCACATAGGGATAGCACGTGAGAGATCGAATTGAGGAGGCAGTCAAATTTGAGGGAGATTGAGGACTCCCTATTTAACAATTTTATCCAGCATAGATGCGTATGATTCTCCTAGTTGAGTATACTAACGTTGCACATATCTTTGCTGGAATTGTTTGGTGATGTAGTCTAATGTGGAAGGTTGAGATTGGTTATTTGTTGAAGGAGATGATCTAACGACTACAGCATTTGTTGATGCCTTAGATTTGGAATTAGAAGAAGGAGGTTTAGAGGAAGAGTCATTGGACTTGGAGTTGGGGTTTTTACTCTGCAACTTGACTTTGTTTTCCTCGACGGTGCATAGTTCAAGCTTTTTAGCCATCGTAAAAGCCTCGTCAAAGGTGCGAAATGTCTAGAACCGCAAGGTAGAAGAGATGTGCTTGGCACATGCTCTTGAAAAGAGCTCAATGAGCTTAGGTTGAGTTAGGGAAAAGGAGATCTTATTGATTAGGCCTCTCCAGCAAGCAATGAAATTGGCTATGGATTCGTCCTCAAACTGTCGATTAGAATACAGATCTGTGATTGAGACCTTTTTGGTGATATTGATAGAAAAGTGGTCAAGGAAGAGTTGGGCTAGCTGGGTGAATGTGAAAAGAGAATGGCTGGTGAGAGAGCTGTACCAGTTGAGAGCAGTACCAGCAAGCGACATGGGGAATGTGTGTAACAACAATGCATCATCATGCGCTATGAGATAACAAGCATGTTTAAATGCTTGCAGATGTTGTTGTGGGTCTTCCTTACTCTAAAAATGAGTAAATTTAGGAAGTTCCCACTGACTGGGATACGGCCAGATTGGGACAGAAGGATGAATGGGTTCATTGCAAATTTGCTCATATGAGAGAGCATTTTGTGAACCAAAAATAGAGGTCTCAAAACTAGACATTTTGTCCATCAGCATTTTGATTATATCAGCTGACGGATTGACGGGTGGAGTGCCCCCTAGGTTGTAGGGCATTTGAAATATATTGAGAGGAGTGTATGATGTGGTTGGTTGCGCTTGTGTAGGCGCAACATATGGGTAGCTAGTTATTGGGGCAGATGTTAAAGCCAAGGGCACTTGTGTTATGGGGTTGGTGGGCACAAATTGGATAGGGGCTGTCAAAGGTAGTTGAGGAGTGGCCACACTTGTTGAAGGGTAGACAGTTACTCTTGTGTTGATAGGTGCAAGAGTAGGGGGGATAGACACCATTAGGTTTTAAAAGGGTGTAGAATTTGGTTGAGTAGTTTGAGGTTGAGGGGGTGTCGAAACCCCCATGGAGGTAGGTCTAAAAGGAGAGGCTAAATTTAAAAGATAGGACACAATCGGGTTATTAGTCGAGGTGTTGGCTTGATTGTCTATAAGTTGAATTATGAACGCTATTGATATGGCTGTTGTCGCGAGTAAAGAGGTTGGCATCCCATAAATTGGGTTACTTGAAGAGTCTCGCATTTGGCTTCTCATGAGATAATGTTGAAGGGCCTTGACATTGAAGTCAAGGAACCTTTTGAAGCCTTGGTCTCCCTCAATGACAGTGGGAGGCTGAGTCGGGGTCAATTGGGTAGGAGTTCATTCAGTTTTTGAATGATACTCCATTAGAGGACTGGTTATGGATAGTGAAGGCAAAAGCGGTTGTTGCCTCGCATGGTCAAGAAGAGCCTTGGTTTGACTGCGTGTCAAAACCATTCAAGGCAAGAAAGGGTCAGGTTTTAGAAACTATGTTTTTTTAGTCTTAGAAAACCAGAATGGGTGTTGGACAGCAAGAAAGCCAGATTTTAAGCTTGCTGTTTTGGGAAAAAAGTTTTGGACAGAGACCGACGTCGGTTGAAAAACCAATGTTGGTGAAAAATACTATCGATGTCAGTCAGATAACCGATGATGGCGAAGAAAGATTGCCGATGTCAGTGGTAAAACCGATGTCAGTTACTGTGTTTTCCAGAAACTCAAAAAAATTGAAAGTTTTTGGAAAAACAAAGAAAACATCCTCACTAGCTCAAAAAACTAGATGGGAACATAAAATATGAAGAACACAAGTAGATCCTAAGCATTGAATCCCTAGGAATAAATTATTAAGCTCGTGGTGGCTTATGCCTTAGAATATGTTTAGAAGATTGGCTTTTGAGACCAATCCTAGAAGAAGTAGTCTAGAGCTAGTTTCAGGTTTGTTTCAGTGCTCAAGAGTCTGTGTTAGGTTCCATACATGGCTTGGTGCTAGGAGCTTGCTCCCCTCACTTCATGAATCCAGAGCCGAGCTGGGCCGCTTAGCCAAAATATACTTCCCCTATAGATTATCCTCTGCTAGAGAACAGAGTGGGCTTTCCCCTTGGTAGTGAAGTCCAAGTGGGATTGTTGGGACGGGTAAGGTATCTGATGGGTGATGAAATCCCAGTCAGGCCTTGTCTCAAGTAAGTTTTGATGTTTGATTTGTGCAAGTGATTTGGTTGTGTAACATAAGTGGCCTACGATTAATTCATGATGCAGTTGTTAATTACTAGATGTGGACTAAATATGCATACAATCAGAAATGAAATGCAATTAATTTTAAGCCCAAAACAAAATATAAGTTCAGATGAAAACAAGTTGAGAAAGGGTTGAAGAGTATGACTTTTAACTAGTCTAATATGCAAGAAAAGAAAGAACAAGAATGATTCTTTTTAATTTTTGCTGATAGTGTCTTTTGGAAGAGATAGAAGAAAGAGGTGAAAAGGAGAAACCTAATGCACCCTATATGAAAAGAAAGAAAAGAACCCAAGGAAGACCTTAGGGTCCCACCGGGCATGCCAGAATCTTTCTATACAATTTTCACTTTCACATTCCAAAAGGAATTAAAAAACTAAGAGAAATGGTCTAAGGCTTGTATGTACCTGGATTAAGTCTTGCGCACCAAATTCAGACGATAGCAAGAACTCCTCTTTGGTTGTGGAGGATGACACCTGTAGCAAACAGAGACTCAAACATGAAAATGGTTAGATGCCAAAAAATGGACTGCCAAGCGAAAGCTTGATCCTAGAAGCGCATGAACTTCTTAGAGGATGACAGTCCACTGATAAAAAATAGAATATAATCAAAAATAGAAATGATAAAGATAGAATGAAAGGAATGAAAGCAAATGCATACCTGTTTGTAGTAATCTGATTTACACAGTCGCTGATGTCGGTGGTCCCATCGACGTCGATCAAGGAATGTTGCCATCGTCGGTTAGTATGCCGACATCGGTAGGGACAATGGTCGAGGTCAGTCGAGGTAATGGCCTGGGACAAGTTTTAGTGCTAGTTTTTGGGCAATAGAATGGTCTGCAAAATGGTCTATGGTAGTCTGAGAGTTTGTGTAGGGTGGTAAGACAATAGATAAAATATTTAGGAAGGACTAAGGCAGAGGATATGATGTCAGATAAGGGGGTAAATGGTAGGAAAAAGGCCTCTCAGCCTTTTTGGGAAGTAGTTTAGTCAGGTCAATTAGAATGGTCTTGGGAGGGTCTGTAGGACTTTGATAGCTTGTGCTGAGTTAATTGGACAGAGAGTATTGTCTGAAGAGGGACTAAATGGGTGTCAGAGGCAAAAAAGGGGAATAAGGGTGAGAGAAGGCTTTTCAGCCTCTCTAAGAAGAATAGGTAAGGTTGTGTCAAGGATGCTTGGAATAGACAATACACAGAATGCTAATATATTTGAAATGACACTGAAATAAAAATAGTACAAATACTTAGCTGTGGCACGAGTTGGCAGAGGTGCAGGAGCTGTGTTTCCATTATGGCTAGTGATGGAGATGTCATGCAATCTTCAAAATTGTATGGAATGATTGGTGCTGGTCCTCCAAGCCTAGAAAATGTTGTCAAAATGCTGATACTTGTGAGAAAATGAGAAGCAAGAATGCTAGGAAGTAAGAGCTAGATAACTCTATTTCATGGGGAGAGGATTCGAGATTCGTGATTAGCCAACTAGTGATTAGATTCATGATTAGCCCAGAAAGAGGTTAGAATTCAGTTTAAGTAAATTGACGTTAGTGATCCCATCAGCGTCGACTGACATTTGACCAACGTCAGCGGGTGGAGAACGAGTAAAAGGGCTATCAAACCTGTTTTCCATCCACCAAGTGCATAATCCGTTGGAGAATTGTCGAAGGTTGGGCCAAATACACACGAGAGTCAGTTAGGCAGTTGGAAAGGAGTAAAAATAGGTCTTGGGTGAGTCACTTAGTCTTAAGGTGAGTCATAGGGTGGGAAATGGTCCAAGGCAAGGTGTCCTAAGCGAGGTGTTATGGGTGATGTGTCAAAGGGGGGGTTATTAATTCAACATAAGTTATTATTTTAAATTAGTGTGTGAGTCAAGAATGGGTTAGGAATGGACCAAGGGGGAGGATGACCAAGGGTTAGACATGATTTCGGTGTCTACAGGTTCAATGAGTTTGATAAGTTTGATTGACTTAGAAAATAAAAGGATTTAAAAGAAAGAGAATGAATCATTGAACCATTGAACCTTAAACCAAAATGGTTTAAAGTTTTAAAGGTTCAACAGGTTCAAAGAGTTCATAAGTTTGAAAGAAAGCTTTGAGCAAATGAAGAAATCAAAATATTATAGAAAGAAGTTCAAAGTGATGGTTCAATCGAAGAAGAAAATGAGAGCAAATGTAGCCCTTTACAAAGCCGTTGAACCTTTGAACCAAAAGAGTTTAAGGATTAAGGTTCAAAGAGGTTCAAAGGGACCAGCGACATCCCCATGAATGTCAATTTTAAGGTGATGGAATGACTATTGATTTTTAAAAAACTTGAGAACAAGCTCAGTGACCAGCCTAGAAAGGAGCCGATGAAGCCAGTAGAAAGCGAGAAGGTAGCCCTAAGAGCTTAGATCGCCAAGGAGAGAAAAAATGTGGCAAGGAAGGGGGAAATGACTATAGGAAATTTAGAAATATCTGTAGGGGAGTTATTTCTATTAGGTAGAACAGTCCACCAAGTAGACATCAGGAAGCACAAACATTCAAGGATGTGGCCTATTTTTCTTCGTTGAGTAAAGGTGAATAGACAGCCGTGTAAGTAGCATTAAGAAGACCAGACAACCCATGTTGAGGAAGGGACATTTGAGATAATTCAGAATGCCAAAGTCAAATTTGATGCTCTGTTCTAGCATGGCCCTTTGATAGATATTAAAGGCATTCAATTTAGCATAGGCGGTCTTTATGAAAAAAGCACCCAAGTCTTTCTTGAAATGCTATATATTGTAAACTCCCATTTTGTATAAGGGAGATCTCTGGGTGATCAGAAGCAAAGCTCTACCCAAATTGAAAGAAAATCTTGAGACTTTGAGCTCAGACTGTTAATCATGTTTTGATAAATGAATGAGAAAGCAAGTGACCTTTCAGACTTTGTGTTGGAATAAGCTTGTATCTTTTACGAAATTGATCTTATGTTTGTTTCCTAATTACAGTCTTGTCCATTTAATCAAATAAGTATAACGAGTAGAAGTAAGCTGGAAGATGTCTTGAAACTGACTATGGGAGATTTTGTACTGCCATAATTGCTTTCAACCTATGTTTTTGTGTAAAGGATACTAGGGAGACTTTGTGCTCTCTTTATCCTTCATAATCCTTTACTATATTGTAGCTTTAGGTGTAGACATTGAGTTGTGTTTAATCCTATTGTGTTCTTTTGTCCCAATCAATATGAAAAATAACTAAAACTATGTGTTTTTAGTTGGTTTCTTGTGGTTGTTGTTTCTACCCTGGGAGAGCCCTGTTGTTTACTGAATATCAATTCTAAAAGAAGAGAAGTGCCATTTCAATAATTACACCATAATCCTCCTCTTTTTTATGAACATCATCTCTAAAAAAGAGAGATGGATGGTATGTTTTCACCCCTAAGTGTATTTTTAGTTTATATTAGTATATAGTAGTTTATAGGGAACCTCCCCTTGATGAGAAGAGAGATTTATCTCCTTATGATGTGGTAAACCTACACATTTTGTTGTATAAATCTCTTCATGTTGTTGTTGATGCACCTATTTTACTGTCAGTCAGTTGGTGATAAAATATTCACCCAACAAATGGGATATTGAAACTTCAAGGAGTCATCATGTAACCCATACACAAGGTATATATAATTAGAGAAACTTCATTTGTTTCAAGTGTCAAGAGAGAGGTCACATAGCAAGGTTCTACAGGAATGGTCAAAATTCTACTTCAAAGAGTGTTAATCCTAACATGAAGAAAAGGAGCCATAATGAATGGAGACCCAAGGAGGTGAATGAATAATAGGTTCAAAATGGACTATTTGTAATAACAGAATATGGTACAAGTTCAAGTGTAAGAGAGCAAGCCTTATCTATCCAAGTGGACAAGAAGATCAAGAAAGATTACAAGTTTGAAGGAAAGAATGAAGTTAAGGACCCAATAAAATTCAATTTGATGATGAGACAGGACTGCAAGTCAAATAAAGAGTATGGAGATATGGGAGTATCTTGAGTTTTGGCACTTTTAGTCTTTTTATGACAAGTGGGTGTCTCTACCTATGTTGCTTAGGAGACATCTTTCATATTTAATAGTGTGTGTAATCTGGGTGATGTAAAATATTTCATAATAAATAAAATTTATTTGGTTAATGGGGAACAATAATTTCATAATCTTGATCCAAAGGTTTGTGATGAAAAGCTTCAAGAGACCTATTTAGGAATATTGGTCTTAAAGACATTTCTTAGTCAATCTTTGAAGCTTGTTTTAGTTGGTCAAATCATGAAGAATGAAAGTAAGATTTATTTGGAGTGTGGAGAGGAATTTTCCAAGTGTGTTCGATGGGTTCAAATGTGTTAAGTCGGTCAAAATAACCATTCATGACCATTTGTTTAGTTTAACTAGTTTATTCAGTGTTCACTACCTAGTGAGAGCCCATCATGAAAAATTGGTGTATTTGAGGTATATGAGACTAACCAAAGTTTCATGCCATTTGGATTTTATGTATCTAAGTTTAAAATGTGTTTTGGAAATTTAATAAGGCTCCCATGATCCTTTTATGATGTTTTAGCTTAGTGATTGTTGTGTTAATAGGGTCTACAGGCACAATCATGAGTTTTCTAGGTGTCAAATGAAGTTTTACAATTTATCAAGGTGATTTTATGATTTGTAAAGGTGTTTTGACCTTGTAAAAATGTGTTCCAAGTGTTGATATGTCATGAATATGTATTGAACTCCATTTGAAGATTTTTTATGGCTCTCGGGTTTAGTAATCTTTGCTTAAGGGCTAGCAGGTCGAAAACCACATTCATAAATGTATGGGTTTCTCAAGGAATCTGACCTCAATTTTTGACCAAGTGGTGTGATTTGATGACCTATAGGTTTGAGAGAAGTTTCAAAATCTGGCATTGACTAGAAGATGGTAAGTTGAACATGTTTCTTATAAATGCCCTAATGTCTTAGCCCATATGGGTTAGTGACCTTCCCAAAGGATTTGAGTTCTAAATATGCTTAATTAGTTTAAATGGCCAAATGGGTGTTTATAAAGTACTTTATAGTCATCTGAAAGTGTATATTTTGTTCTATGGTTGAGCATTTGTGCAAATGAAAAGTTATTGATAGATCAATTTTTGAAGGAGCTATGGTATAAACAAATATTTAGGTGATGAAAATTGACATGCATGATGGTTCATATGATTTTTCATCAGATATGAAGTTTCAATTCATGAATGTGCATACACAGGAAGCTATGAGCTATGCAAGGTTCAAGTAGGGCTATTACGCCTCTAGACAAGGTTAAGTGATTAAAATGAACTTTTTTGGTCATTTTCTCCAAAATAAAAAGGTATTGTTATCCATTAATATGTTTATCAATTGTATTTATGCATAATATGTGTTTTATAAAGAGCTTGAATGTCCAATTTTCATTATATGGGTGGCTTGTGAGAGAGAATTTGAAGATAACTATGAAGTTTCATCATGGTTGGAGATGGTCTGAAGGTGATCAATGGGTGCCTAATATTGACTTAGGGGGATTTATTATAATTGTTATTTAGGTGTTATCACTCTAATGTTATTGATGTTTCTTATTCACATAGCAGTGCATAGTCAAAGAAGAGTGTTGTCAATGAGAAGGTTTGAAGTATTCATGATAATAAATAGTATGCACATTGATAAAGGGAGTTTATATCATCTCCAAGAGGAGTCACCTTCTTATTTTTGGCTTTAAAAACATTTATAGGTCCTCAAAATTAGTATGTAATCCCATTTTGTCATTGTCTCAAATGGGGGAAGCGTCTGTAGAGGGACAAAGAGTATGTGCATAGATTTGTGTTGTTGTTTACAAGTGTTGACATCAATGAAAAATGGGGATATTTTTGAGGTTTTTTCAATGATGTCTCCAAGTTTTCTAAGAGTGTCCATGACATGATATGTATGCATGTTACTCAATGATAAAGTGTACCTTAGTGCTCACATAGTTTACATAAGACCCTACAGGTTTTGGTCTTATTGTGGATATTGTTGATGATGTGTTCTTGATTTAGAATCCTAAGGTATAATAAGTGCTTAGTTTACTTGTGTAAATTAAAATAATCCATTGTAGTCGTTTAGGTGTTATCACTCTGATGTTATTGATATTTGATGTTTCTTATTCACATAACAGTGCATAGTCAAAGAAGAGTGTTGTCAATGAGAAGGTTTGAGGTATTCATGATAATAAATAGTATGCACAGTGATAAGGGGAGTTTATATCATCTCTAAGAGGATTCACCTTCTTATTTTTGGCTTTAAAAACATTTATAGGTCCTCAAAATCAGCAGGTAATCCCACTTTGTCATTGTCTCAAAGGGGGGAAGTGTTTGTAGAGGGACAAAGAGTATGTGCATAGATTTGTGTTGTTGTTTACAAGTGTTGACATCAATGAAAAATGGGGATATTTTTGAGGTGTTTTCAATGATTTCTCCAAGTTTTCTAAGAGTGTCCATGATATGATATGTATGCATGGTACTCAATGATAAAGTGTACCTTAGTGCTCACATAGTTTACATAAGACCCTACAGGTTTTGGTCTTATTGTGGATATTGTTGATGATGTGTTCTTGATTTAGAGTCCTGAGGTATAATAAGTGCTTAGTTTAATTGTGTAAATGAAAGACATATTAAGACAAAAATAGGGACCTTGTGGCTTCACAATTATTGTCACATGTTTTGTTTCAATATCACATATGTTCTTACCATGTATAAGTGACTATGATAAACCCAAAATGAAGGTATCTAGTTGTTTAGTAGTTTTGTGAAGGTCTAGGTTATCCTAGTCATCTTGGCAGAGTTTCCTAAGTCAGCAGATTGATGATGTCAAAATTCATGTGTGTGAAGGTATCAAAAGAAAGTGGTTATATGGGTCTACTTAGTTTTGTGCCTAGAGCATGTATTTAAAATTTCATGCCTTGACATGATGTCTATCAAAATTTATGGTGCTGTAAAGTTTATCTCCTAAGAAGATTTCATTATATTTATGCTTAGTCAAATTTGTAATTTTTAGTGACCATTGGAATTCAAATATTTGAATTTTACAAAAGAAACCAGTTGTGATTGATCTGTATCTTGAGAAAATGGATGAATTTTATGCTGGATTAAAAATAAAAGTGGTAGAGAAATTCAAGGGTAATCTAGGTAAATTGATTAGGAGGTTTGACTAGTCATACAATTGCATTAATAATGGCTCAAAGTTAACTAAGGGTTTGACCTTAATTTGTTAAGGACCCAAGAAGGGTGTTTTAGTTTGTATTAATGATATTTGGATGCTTCATGATGATTTATCTATTGGAGAGTGTTTTAGATGACTTAAGGATCTACTATATGGATTTTAGAGGTTTGTCCAATCCATATTCAGTATGAACCATTATTTGAAAGTTGATTTCTTGTGTGTTCATGGTGTTTTCATGTATAAGGAAAATGATTCAATAAGTTTTGAATATGTAGATCTGATTATTGATTAATGTAATAACTTGAGGGTGTCTTAGGGGTCATGTGTGATAGACCTATGTGCTTAGAAGTGGTCTTGCATTTATATTTTTCTTGGTGAAATGTTAAAGGGATGAATAGGTCTTTATGGACCTAAAAGGGCTACTTAGGCCTAATTGAAAGGTGTTGTTGCTTAAGGGTGATATATCAATGCTATAGTATACCTATTTAGGTGGTTTTTATATTTTTATAAGTGGGACAGAAGCCTTAAGGGTCAAGGAATGTCTTCTAGCTGACCAAAAAGGTGGTGATCATGAAGACTCTATAAAGACCAAAAATAAATATGAAGGTTTCTAGAGAAAGAATGAGTGAATAAAGGTGAAGTGTGAGTAATCTTGGTTGATGAATTAAAGATCAGAATAATGTGATGGATATGTGTGTTAGCTAGTGGTCATGTTTTTTATGTGGTAATAGTGTCTTTGTAGGGTCCATGGTTGAGGATGAGTAAAGCATTGTAGAGTGATCCAAAAGGTTGTATTAGATGCATTGGTAGTGTGTGAAGGCTTGAGAAAGTGTGAAGGGTTGAAGATAGTTGTTATTCACTATTTTTCCATCATATTGGAAGGAAATTAGAGTTTTGGAGGTGTTTATATCAAAGGTGTTTTTTGGGTGAACAACATCTAGGGCAATTGGGTACTTGCCCATGCTTAGGGGTTGATACTCCTTATGAAGTGGGTACTTCACTAAAGTCTCTTATTTGTGATCTCTTATAGGTTTATCATCCATTATTTTGTAGGATTAGAGTGGATTTTATCCCTGATGAGGGTTTCCCACATAATTCATGTGTTATGTGCTTTGATCTTTCATTGTTTTCTTTTTTCATTGCAATGAATAATTTATATGCTTCATGAATGATTATGTTGAATGGTTAAGAGTTTGAAGAATTGGAATTGAAGTTAATCTACTTGCATCATTGATTCACCCCCTCCTCTCAGTGATTTTACCTCTAACAACATCATCATAGATTGAGCTAATTACACAATTAGGGTAATCAGTGATGTGATTTGGTCTAAATCAAGCCATTTGAACCTAATCATTGCTATAAAGGATTTTTGGGGCTAAATCAATTTGTTTAGGGTTTAGGGATTAGATATTAATAATTAGGTAATGAACCTATACCCTTATATGAATTTAGCTAACAATATTGATTAGATCTATTTTTTTAGGTAGGAAACATTACTGTTAAGCCTCAAACTATGTTAACCAGGGTGGCCTAGCTCCCTAGCATGTGGATATACCTTTTTATAACAATATTGATGTGGGTGACTTAGTATGAAAATGAAAAAAGGGGTTTTCAATTAGTGAGGATCTATTTTGAAAGGGTAATCACTTACAAAAGTGTATGAGTGGGATTTAATTACCTAGGGAGTTGGATAAAAGTGGATTGTAATGGGTTTAAGTAGTGGTATAAGGACCAATAGTATTGTGAAGCACCAAGTTACGCCTGCCCCTTTCTTAGTGTACCCTTTAAGGTATGCATTCAAAGATATTGAGACTCGATAGGTTCCTATAAAATAGAAAGCTTTAGCAAATTATAAATTTTAAAATTGTTGTGTGTATACAGTCTATATTGATGTTATGGTTTCTTCTCTTTTAATCATATTTCTATGGGGTAATTTTATCCTAAAGTGTCCTTTCACATAAAAATTCATGCACTATATCCTTTCCTATGGTGGGTTATTGATAATCTATGGTGATATAAACTCATCACATTTCATTTGTATTACTTGTTTTGGCCTTTGATGTTATATCTCTAATTTTAGTCTTTCTACATTATCTTTCAATGATGTATATGTTTCACGTCAACATGACTGAGCTTATAGCTATGACGCCATCTCCAGTGTGTTTTATAATGTATTAAATATTTTTCCATCCATATTTTATTTGAGTCATGGGATTGGTCTAGATATAAACCATTTAATCCTTTGTTATTCATTTAGTAGTTCCTCTAGTTTACACACTATCAATTTAAATATCTGATGATAATATTTTACTATATTATTATCTTTCTATATCAATTCCCTCATCTTACTAACACTCTTAGTTAAGATGTTAGAATAGTGAAACTATCCTTTAAAGGGTTTTTATACATCGACCCTATAGTTGAATGACCAGAATAAGATTTCATATACCATTTGAGGGCATCATCCCTCAATGTTCCAACAAAGTCAAAAAAACATCATACTCTCATTAGTAATATTATGACTCCTCTAATATGATTCTAATACAAACAAGTGTTATTTTTCATCCTTTGTATATTTTCTAAATAGTGGAAAATCCATTCTATTTTTGTTTCATTTTGTTTGTCTTAGGTAGTGTATGAATACCACTAGTATTGGTGTTATTTTTATTTATCAAATTGTTTGAATCACTTGCCCTTGTAGTATTATTACAATTTTTATAATATTTATCTTTTTTATGTTTAACCAAATCTTGGTTACTTTTATTATATCTTAGAATTATCTAAATCCTTACACTTATGCCTATTTTCTTATAAATTCTCTTTTATTCTTAACCTCTTCACTAAAAGTATTTTATTTATTTTTTACTTCTTCTCCAATATGTATACCTCTTCATCTAAGATATGAATGTTCATTTTTATTCTAAAGAAACATGGGGGGTTATGTTGTGGAGCTTATTTCCACATTATAATGTATTTCAAATATTGTACATCAACATGTATTGTACACTCTTAATGTATTGTCACTGGGGTTCAGGGGTGAAAGCCCCTAAAAAAATTTATGGAACCCCTTTTTTTAGGAGAATAGATATGTGGTTTATCTATACTTGTATATGTGTGGTGTCATCACCCATGATTAATGGGGAATCATTATGGGTTGACTTGTCCTATGGTTTTGGTACCCATTATTTTTTAAAACCACTATGTCAGTTACCTATTGATGTATTATAGATGGACATAAATTAGGTAATACATTGGAAGAACATAGTTTTGAGAAGGTGAACAGAGTGTGTGAATTCAAGTGTGAATTCAAGATAGTTTGTTGAGCACAAATCCAAATAATATTTGTGCTTTATAATTATGAAAAGACTGATCTGAGAGTGGATTGTACTCTTATTGGCTTGTAATAATATATGAGCAAGTGTTTCTTAGTGGATATAGCCCACATTAGATGAACGATGTTAAATCTTGTCTTCTTGTTGTGCATTTTAATTTTTGTTCTTTATGCATCTCTATTCATAAATTTTGTAATTGTGATTCTATGAAATTGTTCTAAATTAATTTATGATTTATTACTAACAACATGGGGGATGGTGATTGGTCCAAATGGTTCCTTTCCTCTTAGGGCCTCTTGTAGTTGGGGTTTAGGGGGTTGTGTCTCATCAAGTTTCTTCTTCATTTTCTTCTATCTCTAACTAATTTTCTACTTTAATGTGTTCATTAACTAATCTCCTTTTTATTCATTTATATTTCTCCTTATCTCTATATTGTGTATCTCTAGTATGACTACTAACACTTATTTTTTAATTTGCTTTCTCTTAACCACTTTCAACATTCATTTCAACATCTTTTTGCTCCTCTACATTATTTGTATAACTTTATTCCTAATTACTTAATATCAAAATTCCTTCAATTGATAAAATCACTTCCTTTGGTTCCACAATATATTTAACACCTCCTATTTTAATAATATGATTCTCATTTCTTCTTTTACCACTTTATATGCCTTTTCCACTATAGGCTAAACTATTCTCTATTGGTTGGTCTTCCATACCCAAGGTTTTGAACTGTTTTGTTGTTCCTAACAGTGCTTCTAAATTTGATAATCTTTGTTGCATGTCATTCATGAATTTTTGTAGTGTGCGATATAATAATTATTATATTATACTTTTCTCACTTACCTTATCTACACCTTCATGTAGTGTTAGTATTGGCTCTTATGTTTACGCCTGAGGGATATCTAAATTTTCAACATTAGGACTTCTACTAGTAGAGGCAAAATAGGTTTTATATACTATTTTACTTATTATTAGGATTATTTATTTATTATTATTTTTATTATCTAACTAAATTTTCTCATCCACCATCTTTTTTTTCTCTTCATTCATCATTTACTTCTAATTGCCTTAATTTATCCTAGTAATAATATATCCTTCTTCATTAATTAACTTACTCTTAACTTTATATTTACTTTACTATCTAGATACATCTTATTTAACCTTCCCCAAATATTTAAACCATATATTTCAATTGGTCACATATTTTGAGGATCCCCCTTCTTTCATCCTATCATCCCTTAGGTCCCTTTACCCTAAAGGAATTGTTTACCCTATTTTACTAACCCTCGGTATAAAAAACATTTATAGATGCGGATTAGAATTTTTATAATAAATTTTTCCTTTCCCCTACAACAAAATCAAATTTATATGTGTCAAATCTTATTCAACCCTGTATAGCCTAAACTCTAATAAATGAGTCAAGTGTATTCCTAAACTAGTAATTGATAGCCAAAGTTAAAGGTGTATCAAGGCATTAGAGTGTCTCAATATTTTTCTCCATCCACTAGATGGGCTTTTTAATGTGGAATCTAAATTTTTTTCTATGTTTAGCTTTCCAAAATATTTATATCTACAAGAGCTATGCAAACAAGACCAAAAATTAATCTTCTTGAGAATGAAAGATTATTGCCTTCACTTTAGGTAATGATTCACAATTCATTTGTATCAGAGTGATTTTATTTTAGATTTTCTCTTCCCATCACTCTTCTATTTATACTAATTTTTGTTTTTATAAATGCAATGGGTATCTTCCTCCTAGCATTAGTTAGCTAAAGTTCATGTGGCACCACCAAATATTGACATAAAATGTGAAGCGGTTGGATATAAATGATCTGTATTGATTCAGTTAAGTTTAATTAGGACTAATGTGATGTAATGGTTAGTATTTTTTATAAAAAATTATCTTATTCATAAATTAAAATAATTAGGTTTACTCATTCATAGTATTCAATAAACCATACATAATAATTCCTACTCTAACTTCTTTTTATTTATATTTATAAAATAATCATTGAATATAAATTTTTTAAATATCTCTACACTATACCACCTTATGTTATTATGAAGGCTAATATTATATGTAACCTCTTACTATTATTCACTATTACACTTTCTATATGATATTTCTACTCTATTACAATGTTGTGGTATAACTAACAACTAGTTACTTTACAATTTAATGGTTGTGGCTGTGTTAAACACACCTTTTTCTCATTTTTTTTTCATCCTCTCTTACCACAAGGATTGATCCCTTACCACATGTCATATTCAATATAATCCTTTGTTCCATAATCTTTGATAAGTTTTCTACTACAGTAAAAGTAATAGCTCTGTGATAATTGTGGTTTGTTCTTTAGTTGATTGAGATAATGCCAACAATGAGGAATATGAGTAAAGATATGATAAAAAAATTGGTTGGAGATTTATAAAATATGAGAATGATTAGGTAATTATTATTATTAAGGAAAAATAATTAGACAACAATGATGCAGATACATTCTTATTAGTGGAGGCCTTGCCTCTAGGTCCCTAGTTCCGGAATAATCTTATAGATAGCATAAATTTCATGTGTATACGAAGTAAATGAAACATATGTTTAGATAATAAACATTTTATTTTGGATTACACTTGATTAATTAATTTCCATTTAAGTTATATCAATCCTTGGGATCATCGTATCATGGACTTTAAGAGAGATATAGGATAAAGAGTGAAGGACTACATAAAAATCAACCCTGTTGGTCAATCTTGGAATCCCATGTTTTGAACTCTCTAACCCAAGATGACATATCCAAATTAATATCCTTGAATGAAACCTTCAATTATTATCACATTAATCATTATATAATATAATATAATATGATTTGTTTTTGGATATTACTTTAGATGAAAATTATAATGTCAAATTACAGTATAATTTGGTGTTCAATTCATTTTTGAGTGGGTTTCCATGGGAATTTAGTTTAGATAAAGACCTTACTCCAAAATTAAACTTCTTATTTTGGGATGAAGCATAGTATAAATTATTAATGCATAAAAAAAATTCTATAATTATATTTCATGATTCCTAATAAGTGTATTATATATGAAAGTGAAGCCAATTCTATTTGCCATCTCTTACTTCACTGCCACTTTACTTCCACATTATATTAGATGATCTTTGATAAATTTTATAATTTTTGGGTTATAATGTCTTTAGTTATACATATAATCACTAAATGGTCTTATAGATTTACTAGTGTCCATTTGAAGAAGCTTTGGAAAATTGGGATTAGCCTTTTTAGGGGTCTATGGTTGAAAGAAATTAGAGAATCTCCCCAAATAATAAATTTAGTAATTATAGGGTAGGATCAAGGATTATCGTAAAAATCAAGGAAATAATTTATGTGATTAGGATAAGAAAAAAAATATATGGGTAAATATTATCAATCTATCATACATTTAAATTGGAACTTCCCAAACCCTATTAGCTCAGATATAAAAACTATGGTGGATAGAAAATCAGTTAAATGCATTTGACCCCCACGGTTGGGTTAAATTATTGAACATTGATGGATCATATATAGGTAACCTAATAAATGATATTGGATGTTGTGTTATGATGGATAGTAGATGGAACCTACTATTAGCCTATGTAGGCTTTCTTAGTATCCAAACTAACCATCTTGTAGAGTAAACATTTACTTTATGGGGAGTTCAAGAAGCTAGTAAGCTAAACATCAAAATTTTAATGGTTTAAGGATACCCTCTCAACATCATTAATTTATTAAAAAATAATAATCAACCTATCTATACTATTTAAATAATTGTGGAAGATATAGTTACTATCCTTAGATCCTTATATGAAATATGCATTATTCATGTTTATAGAGAAAGGAATAAAAGTGCATATTGTTTTGCTAACTTAGGGGTATCAATATATATATATATATATATATATATATATATATATATATATATATATATATATATATATATATATATAATATGAGAGTTATTATAATACTCAAGTCATTCCTATTTCCATCTATTGAATCCTTAATGAATAATTTGATACTTGAACCCCCTTTCCTAGGCATTTGGAAGTTGATTTTGGTTTTGCTTAGTATACCCTTTAGTGATATATTATCTACCATTTCTTCACCCTTCTTTGTGTCTATTACATCATTTGTTAGAATAATGATTGTATTTCATCTAGACATACCTTTTGACAATAATACCATCATTCGGTAGTTAATTTGAAATTCACATGCTCTAAAACCCCATGGCTAGATATTATTACAACACCATTCATACAAGGCGGGTTCTGAAATATGTTTATATGATTTTTTCCTTCATAAAATATCATGGTGATGATGTGATATCTTAAAGTATTTATGATAATTCATGTTGACCTGTATTCATGAATGTTTTAGAGAGATTATTGAGAGACACTAAAGTAAATGGAGGGAAATATTCTTTTTGTTTTAGCCATAAGGAGAATGCCATAGATTCCATGAGAGGGAACATGGTGAGAATATTACCTGATCTTATGATTTTGTCAAAAATAACCCTACTATATGGCATATATTTAAGTAAGGGTCTCACCAATTTCATGAAAGAGTAAAAGTATTTGAACTTGTTCTATTTGAATAATTTTCTAAATCATGGAAGGTAAGAATAATTACTTTTAGAGGCATTTCCTTCAATGTCTTTGAATAAGGTATTGCTTAGCCACTGAGATGCCATTAGCAGGATCCAATGTTTTCAAATCCAAAATATCTAAATATGATGATGTCAACACTTTTCTCAAGGGTAATAAAATCTCACCATTTTTCAAGTTGAGTATCTCTGTGACTATCTTCTATCCCCTTGGAATGATGCCATGTTCCAAATTATGTGATATGTAATGCTTGGAAGTAAATTTAAAAATGTTTTCTCCAACCATTTCACTCTTTTAAATAAATTATAACATGAAAATATTATCAATATTACCTTTTATTTGATATTATATTTGGAGAGATCTATCTCTGATGTTTACTTAGGGAAATTTAAAACTCCTATTCATCATGGTCTTATTATATTATTATTCCATTTTGATAAAGACCAACTTCTAGCCCCTAATATTTATTTAGTTGAGAATGTGATAAAACATTTGCATTTTTTTCAAGATCCATCCTACTCTAGAATTGAAGCCAAGATTCCAAAATTTATTACAATCCATATTCCCCCAAAATAGAAGCCAAATACAGAATTACCTTAGTGAAAGAAGTGGCTCCAAAACCAAATAAATTCAAAGTTGTTGACCCTATTTATTAAATTATATGATTATGATGACCCGATATTCACCCCTTATATGTACCCATCTATCCCTTATTATTTAAATATAACCCAATATATATTTAATGAAATGGCTTTTCATCCTTAGGCTAATTTTAAGGAAGAAGCCAATAAGGGTATAAATCATGAAATGGACAAGTAATGTAGGAGCATCAAGCTAAAACAAACACCATTTTTGATTTATAATTAAAATAGATCCAAATTAGTCAATTTTGGGTGTCAAAGTGTGTGTGGGACCTTTTAGGTTCTATTGGTTATCTTAGAATCCATTTCGGGTCCTCAAGATGAGTTATCTAACTTCTAGGTGTTTTCCCTCTGAAATAAGGAATTTGAAAATTCAAATGTTTGAATTGAGTCTATGAAGATCATATGCATGTTTGAAGCATTTAGATGAGTTAGTTGGGGTTAAGGAGTCTAGTTAAGTCATGTAAATGGTGGTAATAAGTCATATTTTATAACTCATAAGGTGGAATTCATGCTTTTGTAAGGAAAACACTCGCCCATACATTAGGTTGACAATAAATGAGTTAGTTTAGTAACTAATTTGATAACCAACATAGAAGTTGGTGAAAATATAGAATTTTATGATATTTTTGGTGTGAATATAGGGGAGATATCTCCATAAAGGAGAAGAGGAAGTATGAGCATGGGAAAATATTCAAGAATCCTCTTGAAAGAGAAATGTAACCTTTTATGGACTGGTTTGTAAATCAAGAATGACTCCATTGAATAAGAATAGTTATTTAGTGGATTCATGATTCTATGATAATTACATTTATTATCATATATTTTTCATTGTATTTGATAAATGTTGTGGTATTTGTAGACCCCCTATATATATCTACAAATTGGTAATAGTTTGCATGTTACACTCTTAAAAAGAAGGTATTTGAGAGTGTTTCTGAAAGTTAAAGATGGAGTTCGTTATGGGATACAACATTTTATGTGTTAGGATTTTAAATACCTTTGAATGGTGTTAAGAACCTATAAAAAAGGATGAACTTAGGGTAAAAGGCATTGAATCTTTACAACTCTACAAACTATGATCATAATCACGAAAAGAAGAAAAAATTCTTATTTATTAGGTTATGAACCCTTGATGGAATGATTCAAAGGTGGTAATTAAATGTATTTATTGAGATAAAACAAATAAATGGTTTTTCCTTGTTTCAATCATACCCCTATTTTTGTAATCAAAGACCTTGCTTGCATATTCAATGTTAAGAATCTAGTTGAGAGAGTGATCAATGCATGCTAAGGTGTTTGTAATGGTTTGAAGATAGTGTGAGATAAGTAAGAGTGTAACAAAAAACCTTAAATAAATTTTAAAACTTTATGTATGTTTAAAATACTTGGACAACCTTGTATTCCCTTATATAGGCAGTATTAAGATAGAAAATACTATCTTTTCATGTGGAGTGAGTAGGGCTTGTTCAAGGTGAAATAATGGTGGGTAATTATGAATATAGTGTATATATACATAAATTAGGTCTCATTTTATCTTAATTATAGAGTAAACTAAGTATTTTCATTGTTGTTCCTTCTCTGCCTTGCACAGTCAAGGAAAAGGTTCATAGTTGACTCTATTTTATAATTTTTTTGAACCCTTAATGGATGGAATCAAGCTCAAAACATATTATATTAGTATTAAAATGTCAAAATAGAAATTTTGGAGGGTATTTGACATTTTTTATAATTATGTAGCTCAATATATGGAATTTTGTATGCCCACGGCCTTTGTAGGATCAAAAAACCCTAAGATTAGGGTTTTCAGGTTTGTGAGAGTTCTAAGTGTTGAAAAATCATGAAACTTGGTGATTTTAATTGAATTATCATATTTAAAGAGATTAATATGGATTATATCTGATATTTTATGTACATGTACGGATTTTAGGATTGTGGTAAGGTTTGAGGGCTAATTAAGCCTAAAAGAGGGTTGATCTACAAAGGAAGTATGCTCTATAAGATGAGTTAGGTAATGAAAATTTTTCCACACCTCAATTGGGGCCAATGGAGTATATAAAAGTTAATATTTATTGTAAAGAGTGACTATATTTTTTGATTCAATTGAAAACCTCCAAAATAGGGCTATAAGCTTTATAAGGCCACAAAGAGCTTGGATAATGGGAAAAGGTGTTGAAGGGTATTGAATCCATTTAAATGTGAATTTATATGTATTTTATGATCATTTAATACCATATAATCATTAATAATTATTATTTTAAACCTAGTTTTAGTTTTGGTCCTTGAGACCTATGTGATGGTTGCCTAATACAAGCACAAGAACAAGTATAAAAGAGGAATGAATAGAATAGGATAGATAATGAATGTGAGTGTCATTAATGAGGTTAATGTCATAAATAAATTATTTTTATTATTATAATAAACATGTATTATATCAAGAGTATACTAAGGATAATGAGTAAGCTAGTGAGACAAGATTAAAGTTAGAGGAACACAAGGTAAGTATGACATGCTAGAGATATCTTTTTCAAGACCAAAGATAGATGATGGATTTTGTAATATTATCCCCCTTAATTATACATCAACAAGTAATACCAAAATGATATGATTTTTAAAGATAGAATAGCAACTTTGGAAAAATACTTTCACCTCCACCATTGTATAATGAAGTGGTATATGGTGGAAAATGGATGGATCAAGAATAGGATTGATCAATTCCAATCATAAATTAACGGTGACTCTCATCAACATATTGAAAGGTCCCCTTTTAAAAAATATGTGGTCCATGACCAATTGGGTTAGTGTGATATAAAATAATGTGGAAGAGCTTAAAAATAATTCAAACCAAATTAAGTTAACTCATAACTTAGCCAAAAATGGTCTCAACAAAGTTATTCAATTAAGTAGGATTGCTATTAATAACTATGTTCCAAGTATACCTATGTGTAAGAATGGATTAACAAGTAAAGATGATGATCATTATGATACTATACAGAGTGATAGAATTCAAGAAAGAGACAAAGCTAAAATGACCAAGGAAAATAACAAATAAATTATTGAGGAACACATCAAGTTTTTACAAGAATAGTGGGAGGCAACAAGCACTCATATAAATTTTAGTTTGTAATCTGGATCTACTCTGTTATTTTCTATTTGTGTGATGTCATCATCCTATCTCTTCAAAACATTTTTTCTCTTGGCCCCCTTGCCCTATTTTTCTTCCTTTTTTTGATATTTTTGATATTCATGTCTCTTATCTGTCCTTTTTTTTAAAATGGTTTGAGCCCTTTAAAAAACCCTCTTTTAACTATTATAAAAAAAACTTCAAAGTTTATTAAATTCTTCCACATACACATGGTGAAAAATGCATTATTATAATCTTAAAAAGATAAATATTACTAAAAGATAAATGGACATAGAAATAAAAAACTTCTTTCACATTCAAAATGTATTTCATTCATATATCTAAAACATATAAATATAATCTAAAAGGACACAAATGTTTTAGTTTGAATAAAATGGGAAGATTGGAACTCTTGTTACATTTAATTCATGTTTCTTAATACCTTTTCACTTGTACAAGTAGTAACATACTACTCAACTCAACTTCAATTGAGTTGACTTGAGTCACTTTCTCATTCTTATAATCACATACACTTTAATAATTTACAATTAATAAGTACATTTATGACTTTGTAATTGAATAATAATAATTAACTAAAAATAATAAATTAAGTTCACTTTACAAAGCCATCTAATGCTAGATTTGGACCCACCAATTCTTTTAACTCTATCACATATTTATTTTATTTCTCACTTTATGTTTTTATATAAAAATAAATCAATTTTAAAAGTATTAATATGATTTAATAAATTCATTTTTTAATGGTTTCTCTTTGGATTTATTGTATGTAAATTTTATTTTTCCATTGGGTGATAGAGTCATATAGATCATTATTGAATGTCAAAAAATTATGAGCCTTAAAATTTTGATGACAAAATATCACTAAAAACTCACAATTTTATGACTGCATTCCCTACTATAATGTGATCTAGAATATTTTTACTTTCTTTTTTTTATAGACTGATACCTTTTCCATTAAAACCTACTTACTATGACACAACTATAATTTTTAGACTACCATAATATGAGAAAAACTAGTTTGACAGAAATCCATGAGCCTATTTTTGCATAATAAATGGGAAAATTGTTAAGCTACAAATGTGTGGATTGATTATGCCATACCTACACTTTTATTATCCTTATTCTTAAGCTTCTACTTTTTTTAAATATCTAATTACATACATTTTGACAATTTTGGATTTACAAAAGGTAATGTGTATCTATCACTTTCACCTAAAACACAAGATACATGAGCATCAACATAGACAACCTATTACATGAACCAAACTACACTCTTCTCTAACAATATTCAAATAACAATTTTAATAATGTTAGGTGGAATACCCAACCAATAATAGGAATCCTATTCAATAAAATCACAAAAAGTAGACCATAAATACACTACATAAAAAAATAAAGCTTCATTTATCTAATATAACTTTATTCCCACACCAAATACTATATGAACATGAACTCATCTTAGTTATCTCCTTTATTTATTTCTACCTTGACTATGATAAACATATAAAAAGACTATGGTATTACAAATGCATTCTATTTCATACTAAAACTCCTTTATGCATGTATATACATAGAATTATCCGCATTTACATCTGACCAAAATGGGTTCTTTGTGTAGATAAAAACACATATTTTGGTCAAATGTCAAAGTGAAAAATTCCATGTATACATGTGCATATGTATACAAGAAGAATATTTTTTACGTGCTCGACTATGCAAAGATTTTAGACCCACCCAAGGATGGAAACAGGGGAAGTCGACTAAATAGAGCATAAATGTGTTTTATACATTAGAGAATTAACATAGTTATTCATCCTATCTACTCTAATTCTTAAGATGAAATTCCATCATAATATGAAGTTATAGGATGAAAATTACTATATAATTTTGCTCCATCAATCACATATGCACTCTTATTAAAAGTTTTCATTTGATCATTTGAAGTTCCCTAATATTTGATGGAAAATATGGAAAGTATTCATCAAATTATAATTTAAAAATCTCATATTTTACAACAATACTAAAATTAGATGGAAACTAAACCTTTGTTAAGGCTATCCTATGCAACTAGACATATTTATCCTAGATCACCAAATCAACATTATTGATCATGAGGTACTTAGTTTCATCAATAACCTCTAATGTAACAACCAATTTTATATTTAACAAATTCATGTAAGGTTGGGATCATAGTTATAATTAATTAAAAATTCATACATTGTGATTCAAGTGCCTTCTTTATCCACATAAATAATACTCCTTCCATAATCATAGAATGTGTAAATATTATAATCATCCCTACCTTATGGATCTTTCTAGCAATAATATTATAGACTATGTAAAATGTCTTTAGATTATCTATCCTAGTCTTAATAATAATAGTTGTCTAAAACTTATTTAAATTATCTTCAAGTTACATACCTCATAACCTTGAAAATATTCAATCTGTAGAGTATTGATAATATTTTATACATTTGCAACACATTTTGAGATCATTGTTTACTACTCATTATGTCACATCCTAATTTATCTCTAGATGAGTAACCTATTTGATCTGTGGCTTATTATGGTTGAATAGTTTATTAATTAATATTTGATTAAGCTTGGTGACATATGTTGATTATGGAATAGTTTTTTTTGCTTGATATATATGATTAGTTTGTTATGAGTTATCAATACTTTTGTATTATATACATTGTGATCATGTTTATAAATCATTATTTTATGGATATAATGATGTTTTAGGCTAAATACCTTTGTTGTTGTGAAGTGGATGTAGGATAGATTCTTCCCTCAGAGTAAGATGGAGGGAGAGTATCATCGGAGAGGGTGGTTATCTGTTTGTTGATTATTATTATTATTCTTTCTAGAATAATCTTGATTATTGATGATGATCATATAATTGTTCAACTAATTTCACTAGTTTTGTGATCATACTAGTTTATCATATATAATATACTTATCTAACTAAATGTGTGAGTTTGGTTATGTTTTACTTACATTACTTTGTTTTTAGGTAAGGATGCACAATGTTCTGATACAATGGCATATTCTATTGTTGTTAATTATCTAAGGTTTAGATAATAATAATAATTAAATATTATTATTATTATTTATAAGCTAAAACTATATGTCAAAATATATAAATATCATTATTTTTAAATACCTTTGTATTCGATTAACTATTAACCCAAGGTCATTTTTAAATATATTGAATATGTTGTTTTAATTATTAAATGATTTGATAATCATTGTATATATGGTATGGGATAACATAGTCACATGGAACTATAATCAAATAATATATAATAGTATTATCATGCAATGTAATCTATACTCTATAGTATTAAACAAAGGTCATGCATAGGAATACTTCAGTCATCGATATGATGTTAGAATTTACATGGGATAGAGATTGGAAACAAATTGATTAAGTTATAGTGGTCGATAATTGTTTGTTTCATGTGGATATTAAAAAGAATATAAAATGATTTTTATGGAAGCCTCGAGATGATTAGGGTTACTAATCATCTATTGACTTTGGTTAAGCTTATATTTTGAGGAAAACATGGAGGCTATTATGTTTTCATGGTGATAGACTATGGAAGTTTGTTGAGCAAGTTCTACATGCATTTAAATAGTTAGTTGAAGTGGTCATTAATGATGGGAAGAAAGAGAATGAAAATGAAAAAGAAAAAGAGGAGAGTTACGGGGATACACACACATGACTCACGGTGTTGAGGAGAGAGTTGTAGAATGTAAAGAAGGTGAAAACTTGAAGGAAAGAGGAAGGAATTCAATTGATTCCATTAGAAGACATAACTAGGTTTTTTATTTCAATTCTTGTGTAAAAAAGTATGGGTTTTTAAAACTAAGTATTGGGTAAATGGGTTTTCTATGTTTTAAATTTAGATATTTTGAGTGGAGTATAGAGCCCTATGGATTTCTTGGCCTCTACAGAACCCTAAATTCAACTTAAAGAAAACCTAAGATTGTGGATTAAACCATATAAATTCTTGGATTGTTAAGCTTTTATGAAACTAGTCTTAAACTCTCTCTTATTTTAAAAAATTCGTGTACAATAGATAGAGAACTATCTTGGATAGGTATATCTATGTGGCTTGAAGTAGTTTGATTGAATCAGTTGTGTATACTCATTTAGGTGTTTGAATTTTGATTTAAAATTCAGGTTAGTGGTTGAAATTTAATTGTGTATACGTTGTTGGTCTTTAGTTGTAAAATGAAGAATTTCATTATATGAATTGGGTATGTGGATATATACATAGATATAGATATATAAGTATATATAGTTAAAACTATAAGGTATACACACACACACACACACACACACACACACACACACACACACACACACACACACACACACACACACACATATATATATATGCATTTTGAACCAATTTTACAAGGCTTTGAGTGATATTGAATTCATATACATTTATGTGTATACCTTTGTATTGACTATGTACATATACATTTTTTGATTGAATCTATGATGTTCGATTGTGTGCTTATACATTTCAATATATATATTGTGAATTTTTTAAGCCTTTTGGAGGGTAGTTGTATTCATTGAGAACATACCTGTATATGTGAAATAGGGATTAAGACATCGTTGTGTTGATTTGGAAACAAAAACCTACATGTTTACATAATATAATTATACTATTATAATGTGTAAATAAATTATGTATTTTGTATATATGTTTATACATCTTTTTGAAATTAGTCAGTTAGGCATTTTTAATAACCTGAGTATGGGTAGGAGGATGACTATATATGGACTATGTTGTGGTTTTATATGATGATTTAGCAAGTTTTGTGATTATTTTCATAAATTTTTATAAGATCTTAATGTGTTAAAACATGGATGATTGTGTATTTTTAAATAGTTTTAAATAAGTCAATTGGGGGGATTGAGTATGCAGAATTAATTAAACAAAAGCATTCAAACTATTTCATATGATTATATGGATGACCCATATGAGGCCTAGTCAACTGTGTTTTTAGTTTAATTATATGCATTCGATTTAAACAAAGGATCAAAATGATTGAAATAAGAATGTTTTTTAAAATCAAATATAACATATGATTGGTTTTATGTTACATTTGGATTTTGTGAAAGATTGTATGTTTTGTTTTAAACAAGTTAAAATGTGGGAAAATTATCTAGTTTATTAAAAGGGGCTATGGGGATATGGACTAGATGTATAATTATAGTATATGAAATACTATAAGTCATGGAAATTGGATGTCTACTTAGACTATTCCATATATGATACATAATTGTATTGTAATGAAAATGTTTTAGGGATTATATATACACATATCATACTTAGTGGTATTGTTCTTAAAACATTATTACCCTTGATGTGTAAATGATTGCTTGAGTTATATTTTAATGTTATGGACAGAAACATTAAACTATCATAATTATGATATTAATATAAGTAATTATGATGTTTAGACTGGATTTATTTATATGTGGAATATAAACTATACTTATAAAGCTAGAAAAATATTGTTATTTTGAGGAGAAATAACATTATGAGTTACTTGGTATGATAATTAACTAACAGTTTTGATGAGATAAATACCCAAATGATATGTTTGAGATTATTTTTAGATTATGTTTATTATATGTAATAACTAGATAAATGGATTCATTACACTTCATTTGATAGACTAAATGAATGTATGATAAATTATATACTTAGCTCAATTTGAATGTGCTAAGAATATTTATGAATGAATCTATTGGTTTTATTATTATTATATGTTTTACCAAATATCACATTCATGACCCTAATTCAGTAGTGGATAGATTCCATTGGCTTTATTAGTGAAATCAATGCAAGATGAGGCATACTCCGATCAAGTGGTGTGTATGAATTTGATTGATCCTAGAGATCATTTATTATTGAAAACTTTGGCTAAAGTAATGTTTGATAAACATTGTCATTTCATATGTTGACATAATTTTCATATTTATGTGATATTATATTAGAACATATTTTTTTATGGTACACATTATGTATTAGTTATCTTCGACACATAAGTTCTGGTTTGTTACTCTCGATTCCCATACCATCATTATCTACCCATTCATGAAGGGAGGGCCATCCCCTTGTTTCGGTGATAGTTCAGGGGATTTATGGTCCATGATTGGTTTGGAAAAGTGATTAGATAATGCCCACCCTCCCAGATCGATTATTATACACAAGACTACACTTGAGATTACATATTGATATTTGAGTCATGGAGACTCTTAAATTTTAGAGAATCTAATTAGAGGAGCTTTGTATCATGTTTTATCTTTTAAGATATTATTATGTATTGTTGAAACTGTATCTTTTATTCATTATATTTATACTATAGAAGTTGTAATGATGTATCAGTTATGGCTAAAATTATACTATTTCATTTATGATGTGATGCAGTAGTTATAGTTATTCAATATTGTTTATGAATTCTATTTCTATTCATGGTCACCCTTAACTAAGTGGATTAGCTAAAATATTTATGGTTAACTAAATTAATATAGTTCGTTAAATATCACTAGTTATGATTTCTCATGGTGAAATCTATATGTTAAATATGTGTATTTAATATTTTTTTTTAAATTACAATATTTTGGTGAAACATAGTGGGGTTGTTACATTGTGGTATTAGAGTTGAAGCTCAAAATCTAGGAATTTAATGTATCCATTAATACAAACTTATTCTCTTGATAATAGGAAGAACAATGGTGTGTGCTAGATAAGGAGGTGAGGGTACTTTGAATACCAAACCCTTTGTTTATTTAAACTAGTTTGTAGTTGAGCAAGCTATGAAGTTGGACCAAATCCTCGCAACCATGTAAGAGACTAGGGACCAAATCGTGACCCTATAATAAGAAGTGCATAAATGTAAAGAGGAAAATGCTCAAGAGGAACCTGAAGAGCATATTGATGAATAGGAACATCTTTAAGAGTAGAGGCATGAGGAGGTGCCTCAAGATGATAGAGTTTGAGTAGCTTTAGAGTTATCACATGACATGAAAAAGCTAAATCCACCCAAGTTCAATGGAACTATTTTGGGAGATGTATCTAAAGTGTGGCTAATAGAAATGGAAAAGTATTTCAAGATTCAAAATTATTTTGAAGTCATGAAATCAGTTTGGGGAGCTTATTAACTTACTAGTGAAGAAATGACTTGGTGGGAAAACAAGAAGCTTGAGGTGAACCTCAAATCAACCACCACTACCTGGGAATAGTTTGTGACACTATTTAGTTCATGATGGCTTCTAGAGCTATACTTCAAATAAATGCTTACAGATTTCTAGAATCTTAAACAAGGGGATTTATCAATGAATGAATACTAGGAGAAATTTACCAAGCTTCTAAAGTATGTACCTCAATATCAGGAATATGAGAGGTTCATGATCAAGAAATTCATCATGGGATTGAAACCCCAAATAATTAGTGAAGTAGATTTGCATGGTCCATCTACCATGGATTAGGTGTTTGAGAAGGTAATCAAGCAAGAATAAAAACTAAAGTCTCTTTCCCAAGTCAAATATAAGTTCAAAAATAAATTTGGAAGTTCTAAACCAACTTTCAAGAAGTAGAATCAGAAGTAGAGGAGAGGAGATTAATAGGGTGAGTTGAGGAATCATAATGCCAAGTTCAATAGTGGTTCAAAGAATAAGAAACTTGGTAATGGTTTCAAGGGTGGTTTCAAGGGAAACCAAAAAAATGAGAAGAAAGGATTAGTTGGAGGTTGCTTCATATGTGGAGGTGACTAGTTTACTATAAAATGTCCTCAAGACAAATCAAAGAACAAGGGTTTAACTTCTCAATAAGTTACATTTTAGCAATAGATTCATGTAGTTGTTGACAATCGATAGGTTGAGTATCAAACTTCACCCATATAACTATCAAGTATTTTGTTTGATCATCTAGTTTCTATTTTAATTGATACGTGAGATACAAAAAAAATTGTTGCTCCTAGAATGCTTAGTAAGCTATCTGTAAAATCTAGAGTAATGGTAAATGCATGGTCAGTACAATATGAGAATGAGTCAAAAGTTAAAGTTGACAAATGTCTAGTCGAAGCAAAGATTAGATTACTAATTTTATTAAAGTAGTAAATCTTGATACAACATTGCTAGGATCATATGATGTGATCCTAGGAGTCAATTGGATGGAAAAGCATAAAGGTAAGATTGACTATTTTCCAAATAAGTTTGAGTGTGAAGATGATTTTTGAAATTAGACACAACTTCAAGGTGAGAGAAGGGAGTTGAAACTAAGGCAAATTTCTGTAATTCAACTCAAAAAGATCAAATGAAGGTATGCCAAGCATTTATCATTAATATAAATGAGATGCAATAATATAAGGAACCATCTATTAAAGATTATCTTTTTCTGAGGAACTTCCATGATGTGTTCCCTAAAGAATCATCGATATTTCCACCTAAGCACAAGTTTGATTTATCAATTGATATCATACTTAGATTAAAACCATAGTCTAAGGTGATATATAGAATGAAATCCACTAAATTAGTTTATTTAAAGGCACAACTTCATGATTTGTTGTCAAAAATTCTGATTTGATCGAGTGACCATGGGGTGCTCTAGTTGTCTTTGTTAAGAAGAAAGATGACACTCTTCACTTGTGCATAGATTATAGGATGTTAAATAAATCAATGATCAAGAATAGATATTCATTGTCATGTATTGATTATCTCTTTGATTAAATGAGAGGGGAAATAGTCTTTTATAAGATTGATCTTAGATTAGGGTATCAACTAGGATATCCTAAATATAGTGTTCAGGACTTGATATGGGCACTATGAAATTACAATGTTACCATTTGGATTGATGAATGCGCCAGTAGCATTCCTAAATCTTATGAATAGTGTGTTTAGAGATTACCTAGAATGATTTATGTTGGTATTTCTTGATGACATCCTCATTTTTTTAAAGGATGAGGAAGAACACTTACAACATCTAGAATTGGTTTTGCAACATTTGTAGAAGCATAGATTATATGGTAAGTTTTCTAAGTGTGCATTTTTCTAAGAGAAAGTGTAGTATCTAGGACATATTATCATTATGAATGGTATTTCAATAGATCCATTATGGAGTGGCTGGCACCAAAGAATGTGCATGAGGTAAGAAGTTTCATGGGATTAGTGGGCTATTATAGGAAATTCATTCCAAAATTTTGTAAGATATCTAATCTGATTACTTCTCATCACTGGAAGAATCAAAGTTTCATCTGGTCAAATAAGTGTGAGGTAGCCTTTTAAGAACTAAAATGAGGCTTTTTTCTACACCAATGCTAAGAGTTCTCAATCCTAATGGTCAATTCTCAATGATCATTGATGCATTTAGGGATGGACTTGGAGGAGTTATTATGCAGGATGGTTCAGTGGTATCCTATGAATCAAGGAAATTGAATCCTTATGAGGTGAATTATGCCCCTCATGACCTAGAACTTACAATAATTATGCATGCTTTACAAATTTGAAGGCATTATTTGATGGGAAAACTATCTGAGTTCAAGATTAATAATTATAAACACCTAAAACTGGCCATTGATAACCTCTAATTAGGCTTTTGGCCAATATCCACCCAAAATGCACAATTTGGCCTACAAACACTAAAATGCGCTAAATGATGTGAAACTAACATATTCAAGTGTCAATTTTGGCCAAGGTATCCCTAAATGGGGAAATGTAATTTATGGGCCAGCTAACTTTCATCAAATTATTCTGAGTCAAAATGCCAAATTTGCACCCACATGCTCTAGATGGCTCTTTCCTATCAAATATTTTGCACAAGACTTGTGCCTTTGTTATTTGTTATTGGCAACATGTTAAATGGGAATATGCATCCAATGCATCTAATAGCACCTTCCAATTATAATCCAGTCAAATTTAGGACCAATAACAAGGCATTTTGATTAATTTGGGTAATTTACACACACAATGTTTAATCATGCTTAAGAGCTAATTAACCCAAATCAAGTTCTAATCAAGAATTCCATGGAAACTTGTTGAATACTTTTTTTTTGAAAATAAATATTGAATATATACATCATCAAGTGACCTCATTTCTTGGGAGGACATCCCTAGGCCATAAATGCCACAAATATCAATATTCATGCCTCCCATACCTCATCAATGCCTTCCATGATGCCCTCCATGCCTCTAAATTGCCCCTTCTTCCAACATCATGATGAGGATAATTACAAACTTAATTCCAAATATTAAATTAATCCTCAACCACACATCTTAATCTTGAGATGGATGGTTGAAGTTGATTCTGATCAAATCCAAAAATATATAAATAGGAGGCCTCACAACATCATTTCTAAGTCTTGATTATGAAAAGTTATAATGCTCAAATGGTTCTAAAAGCTTCAAGAAACTAGTGCTATCATGCCAAATTTATTTCAAGCCAAGCCAAAAGCCAAAGGTGCCAAGGAGAGGTGGAGGTAGCCAAGCTTCCATTGCCAAGGACTTCATGAGCACAAGTCGAGCAAGCCAACACTACAAAGACATTTAGAGCATCTAAGGAAGGTGAAGGAATTATTGTATTTAATACCTTGATTTTTAGTTATTCATGTCATTTGATTTTGTTAACTAAGCTCTCCCTAGTGTTGAGGCCTAGAGATGTTATGATATTAGTGTGTTTATTTCATTTTGTTTTCATTTTCGAACTAACACCATACTAACCATCCTCTCTTGAGTCAAATTCCTAGATCACATAATGGCACACCCGATGGGACCAGATGTATCTTACACATGAATGAGATCCTTTTGCAACTTTAAAATATTTATTTGATCTCTTAAAACTTTTTCAAATTGATTTTCTAGCTTTATTTTTCCATTTTTTGTTATCATAGTTTTTACACAATAACTGATGTCAGTAGAGATACCAACATTAATTACCTAGATTAATCAACATCAGTCAGTAGAACCAACATTGGCTAGATCTCAGTTGGCCATAACTAATGTTGGTCACTATTTTTTTCTAAAAAAAAGAACCTAGACCTACTTCTTCAAAGTTTATTGTTTCAAACTCAAAAGTGCTTCAAAGTTAAAGGACATGCTAACAATTTTGCTATAAGACCAAGTGGGATAATTTCTCAAAACATGTTTAAATCACCTCTTTCATGCTTTAAAATGAATTAGGAACTTTGTTTTGGGTGTTTAACAAGGAATTTAGATGTTTTAGTGAATGTTTTTCAAAGTTTTGTAACTAAGACCAAGGGGTCAAACGAACACTAGCAAACATTTTATTTGGGTTTAAAATTGAACACACTTGTCAATTCTTATTTGCAATAGTTGTTTAGTTGTATTTTGTTTGGAAAAAAGAGAGGAATGTTGCATGTATGCTCTTCCATTTTTCGCCTATAGGGAACCTTTGGAATCAAAAGTGTCATTCCTATTGCAAGTAGCCTAGTCCAAGGCTTAGAAAGAAAGTCATCTAAAGCATTCCCCAAAAACTCATCAAAATTTGGGTGATCTTGAAAACAACCCTAAAGTTTTTCAACTTTCATGCTTTATTTATTTTTATGTATCTTGGCTTGTGATGGGGATGTCATTACCTCCCAAAATTTCTTTAGGGAAGCTTTAACCCAGGGTTTCATCTACCAATATTGACTTCATTTGGATCCTTTGTAGTTGTACATGAGACGTAGTGGCACTTTGAACATCACACTACACTGAGTGAATAGTAAGATGTAGTGGTTGAAAAAATGACTAGACCTTTTTGTAACAAGCCAAGTGATACAAACCCAAAATGTGTGATTTTTTTTGCATTATTTGGAGTGAAAGTCATTGTGTAATTGATTCCCCTAGATCATTCAGAAACTTGTTAGATCATTTAGAAACTTGTTATATTTTAGACAAATCCCCACTTATCATAGAAGTATTATTGGTGTAAGGTGCACCTCAAGGTCCATGTCGTAGTACTGTCATTTGACTGAAGGGGGGTGTAAAAACCCTACTATATAATGTGCATTTACTTTTGGATGAACACTTAAAATCCTCTTAAATGATGTATATTAATGGATTCCAACAATACCAAGCAACCTTCTCAGTTTAAGATCTAAGGGAGATTAATTAGTTGGCCTTATCCTAGTTTAAAGTCTTGTGTGGAGTCACAAACTTGGTGTAAACAAACAATCCAAACCAAACACATAGTCCAAATTTTCATTTGAACAAAGAGGCATTGTGCTACCTGTGTAAGATCATCAATTTATCTTATTCAAAATATTCATCAAAATCTTGAGGATCATATCATCCACTTTGGCATAGTTATGTTGCCCAATTGAGTCTAGACCTTTACCAAAGTTGTTTAAGTCCTTCACTTATAATTTAAATTCAAAATTACACCTTTACAAGTTCATAGGGTTGATGTGTTAAGTGGGTTCACCATTTTCATTAAACTTGAGGGAACTTAGGTTTAATTTCCAATTTAGGTTGAAGACCATTTAAGACTCATAATCATTATCATCACTTGATAGACTTAAGCCATTTTGTGCTAAAAACTTGCACTTTGATTCTATACTCCACAACATTTTGAGTCAAGAAAAGTAGCGTTATGCTATCAAAATTGTGGAAAAACGTCTTTGCCTTAGAAATTTTTTCAAGCAAACATTTTTGTCACACCTTTTTTGGTAGTATAGCATCATTACATTGCCCAAAACATTTCAAACATTGTTTAGTAGACCCTCTTACATAGAATCCCAAATTTGTTCTTACATTTTTAGGCCAATCCAAGTGTACAATTGTGATCTTTTGTCTAAAATAGCTATAATGATCACCTTTGTCTAGCTTATTTGTCAACAAAACCAAGTTTTATACCATTTTTTGGGAGAAAATAAAATATAGTTAAAGTGCCTTTTATTTCATACCTTATACCTAGTTGACCAAGTTCATGTCTAAGAATCGAATGCCTAGTGTTTGTTAGAAGTGTTTCAAATCTATTAGATTAAAACTTTTATCTATTCTCAAAGTCTATCTTTTGATGCCATTTGGCCAAGAGTCCTATCACATGCCTTGTTTAAGCCTAGCTTTTGACATTGCATTTGGCCAAAAGACCTAGCAACTTTTAAATTCTGAGATTAGACTGATTTGAAACACTTTGACCTTAGAGTTTGGTATTTCAATTTTTTAATCCATTTACTTGCTTACCTTTGTGTAAATGGTGAAACGTTAGATAATTTATGTTAGCTTGTTTCCTCACATATATTTTCATAAACCTTTTGATTCTTTTGACAAATCTAGACCAAGTTAAAGGCATCATTTATTTTAGACTCTATCCTTTTTAGAGTTTGTAGAACTCCTTGACCTTTTATCATAAAGCATTGACTATGGATCCCAACATGTATTCCTACACTCGTATAGGACTCATGTACAATCCATGGATTAGTAATGTGGTTGTGCATGAAGAAATGGTGAAAGACCCCTATACAGATAATATTTCTTATAAGATGGATTTGTATCCCTCTTATAATACTCAATCAGGGGCACAAGGCCAAAATCCATTGGCCAACTATCTTGTTAACACACCACCTTACATAGAATAGGACCAAGAACAAACCATGAAATACTTAGATACAATACATATAGTAGATGAGCCAGTACTTCAACAGTCATATTCTAGTAATATAACTTCCACGTATGATCCAATTTTGTTTGAGCAACATTTATTAGAGAACAAAGACAAGATTTTGGTTAGATCCATAGAGGTAGGGGCAAAGGTTATAGTAGAATTACCTCATGAAAATTTACCAAGTCTAGTAAGAGTGCTTGATAATATCATTTATAATCAACAAGCTTCTTTTAGAAATCCTATGGCTCTAGTCCAAACAACGTACCAAGATCCTAACAAATTTGATCAAAGCAAAAACATCATGGAAGATCACTTTAACCAAATGTAGACAACATACCAAACCTACCTAAATTTAGCACGTGATTTTAATCAAATGAAAATGGTAAGTAAGCCTCTCATTAACCTAGTACCTTCAATAGGAATGTTGATAGAATTAACTTGACAAGAAAATTTGAGTTTTGACTCATTTATACAAACCACTTTGATAGATAACTTGATACATATGCCAATTATTTAAGAAGTGTCTTTTTCTTCTATATTGAATAGTGAGCCAAACATAGTGGACAATGTGAAAACAATGTCCAGTCCTGATCAAAGTGGTACTAATGCACAAACAACTAGTGAATAACATGTACCTGTAGTTAATCCTATGAATAATTCCTCATACCAGGGAGTAAGAGTTCCTACACCCCAACCTCAACTAACTACTTCCTCAAGTGTATAACTTATGAGATTAGGTAATCAAATAATGGCTAATCTCACACCTCAATGATAGAATGTGATGAATCTTACTCCTCAATAAGTAGTGAGTAGTATTCAACAATATCAAACATAGTCTAGTGTATCAACAAAACAAAGGATGAATACAATTCCACCTCAATCAAGGGCAAAAAATATTCCACCCCACCAGGTAACGATGAACATACCTCTTTAGTCATAGAATAATATGTTAATCCAAAACCAAGCAATGATTAGTCAACAATGTGTAAATATTGGTCAATGATAGATGTCAAATCTACAACCTACTTTCACTTCCTCATAAAGATTCATGCAAAAATAAGGTCCTCATGTTTCTTAGGTACCTAATAGACAACCATTGGTTTAAAATATACCATAAATCTAGAGATAAGGTCTTGGTCCACAAGTTCCCACTCAACATCAAGGTTCAATTAGTCAATAGCATGTCTCTTTTCAACTACAGTAGGCATAGTATAATTATATCCCTCCATCCCAACCATAAAATCCCCCAATTCAAAACTTTATCACCAACCCAAACTAGAATATTATGTAACTAAATGTGCAATTTCTAGTACATCCTAATCCATGCATGCGTATTCCTGGTCTATTCCCCAACCAAGCCAATATACCCCAACAAGTATCTCCATCATACCTTGGTCAAAGTGTTCCACTTGTGACCTCCCAACATTTACCCAACCCAACATTCTCTCTCAAACCAATATCCCTTCTAATTTCCTCTCCCAAGAATTGCAACAAATGAAGAATGTAATTGCTTCTATTTAGGTGAGGAAGTAAACTAAAAATTTAAAATTAGATGATGTATGCTCCTAACCATTCAACATGGAGTATTTATAGATACCATTTCCTCTAGGATATAAACCATTGAAATTCGATAAATACAAAGGAAAAGGTGGTCCTAAGCTCATTTGACCAAATTCTTTATCACATGTCAACCAGTGGCATATAGCGACATATACATTTTTCTATTGTTTCCAAGGAGTTTGGATGGACAAGCCTTGGAGTGGTTTTTGAAGTGGCCCAAAAATTTAGTAATGGATTTTGATGATCTTTTTGATAAGTTTATGTAGCACTTTTCCTATAATCTAAAACATGAGATTTCATTAGTGGACCTAACACAAGAAAAGCAAAAAGATAGGGAGATTTTTGAAAGTTATTTATAGTGATGGAGAGCCCTTTCAAGCTATTTCACCCATATCTTACTAGATAAATAATTATCCACTACGTTTACCAAAAACTTGCATATTGAGATAGCTTATTATCTGGAAGTACAATGTGCACATACATTCAAATAGATCATTGATAAAGGTTTGTTGATTGAGAGAGTGATCATAATAAATGAGTCATCAATTTTAATTCAACTAATCAAAATCAAGGTACCAATCAAGGAAATTACCAACATCCCATCCAAATGCAAACATCACAATCGGCATAGGCCAATAATCATGAAAGACCAAAGCAATTAAACTGTAATAGGAATGTTGTGGGAAATGGAGTAACCAAATCTTGTCATGTCTAAACTATGCAGACATCATTTGCACCACCTTTTTAGCTTACTCCTACCTATAAACCTTTCCAACCAATGTCACAATCACATTAACCAAGACCTACACAATAAATACAATAGCCATTACCATTGCAAACCCCTCCTAGAAGAACTATCCCTGCACGTCATGTCTTTAGTGACCTAGGAGAACCTATTGAATTTATATATCACAAGCTTGTTTCCACTAATCTTATTAGTTTTCCTATACCAAAGTATTATTTTTAAATCATTCCTTATCCTGATTGGTATCATAAAAATGGATTCAATGACTATCATCAGGTCAATAGGCATAATCTATGAAGATGTGTCTAAATTAAGCATTTAATTGAGAATATGTTGGAGATTGGGGAGACAAAATTAGATAATGGTGCTTCCACTTCTAATCAAAACCTTAGGATCTATCAAAACCCCTTTCCCTGACATAACAATCAATAGCAGTAGAATAATCAGTAATAACAATAATGATCAGTGCGGTAGCAAAATTAACAGTATCAAAATCAAAGGCTGAACCAATAGAACCAACAAAATCAGTAGTAGAACCCATAATGATACAATAATGGACAAAACCAAGGTTAGAATGGTAACAACAAACAAACCTACCATGCAATTACATATGCCTACAATAGGGTTATAGGTCATATTACAGGGGTAGCGTTAATACCATCTCCATTAATCCTAGACCAAACACTAATTAGCCTAGACCATTGCTAAACAACAATATTTAGCCAAATCACATAGATAATCCTTCTTTGACCTGGGAATGCATACAAGTAAACCAATAAATTAGGACTTCCCCTTTTGGATCTTATAGTGACAACTTGTCCTTGCCACGTGACCATATACAAGTGCACTGACAACTGAGACTTATCATGTTTGGTCCCACACCATTCCCAACATCAGTTACAAATAATGGTCCATTATTTAATCTTGATTGTGCAATCAAAAATCAAAGTTCAAATATTACTATCCCAGGCCCGCAATCATATGTCACTTTGCCTATCATCCAACCAACCATTCAGCCTCAAAATAAACCATTCACTACTGACCAAGATAAGAAGTTTGATATTTTGGAACAATTGTAGAAGACACCAACACAAATTTCTATTTATATTTTCTATGGATGTCAATAGTCCACAAAAACATCTTGAATGAGTTTTTGACCCAATCCACTATTGCTAGTGACATATCCTCTGATAAATTTCAAGCTTTGGTTGGACACCTAACTCCAGCCCAATAAGTCACATTCAACCAAAGCGATATGTCTTCCCTTGACCCACTCCATAATAATCCATTATACATAGAAGTTTATATAAGATGACATAAAGTGAAATGTTTCCTTATAGACAATGGATCTAACCTCAACATAGTGTCTCTCAAGCTCATCCAGCTTCTTGGGTACACAATGACAGATCTCCAGCTAAAAATAATAACTATCAAAACCTATGATAATCAAGAAAGAGAATCCCAAGGCATCATTAGTTTTCCAATTATCATTGGGCCTTTGACCCATGATTCACTTTATCATGTGCTTGATCTGAAGTTATCATACAACATGATTTTAGGTAGGCCATGGTTACATGAGATTCATGCAGTCCCATCAACACTGCACCAATGTATCAAGCTTTCCCACTCAGGGATGGAGGTGAATATTCTGGGAGATTTACACCCATATGAACACTGCAAGAATATTGAGGCCAAGTTTCAAAGCTATAATTATCAGTATGGCATGCATTCAAGTTCTAATAATGATAAATTAAAGGCTATATTTATTTATCCTTTATCAGATAATTACATATATCCTAATACCTTGGATTCCCTTTCGCAGATGCCACCTCCTAAAGCTTCTAATCATTTTACCATTTTAGATAATGGACCAAGAGAATATGTGACCTATGATACATTCATATTGCCAATCTTCCTTAGAATCTAAAAACCTTTGGGTGACCTAAGGTCATCCCACATATTCATTGGTAATAAAAGAACAAAGATAAGGGACCTATCACATTTGTACTAGCATCTGACCTAGGACCTGACCCTGTTGAAGGGGATGAATCATGGTTATAAAATGATGACCAAGTTGATTTTTATAAAAATGCAAAGTATCTTATTCCTAATAGGATCATGGAGCATCATAATTATGAAGGAAGAGGCCTCATACCAAATTATCAAGGAAACAGTGAGCCAATTTTCATGACTAAGTATGAAAGACCTTATGGACTTGGATTTAAACCACTTGGGGGTGACCCCACATATCTTATTCAAACTCCATCACCAGTGACTAGTGATGATGATTTTGATAGTAAAGCAGAGTCTGATCATAGCCTCACTTTTGATGACCTAGTTGAAACCAATCTTTTTTATAACAATTCCATTTATACCCTTACACAAGTTGTTCATCATAATCCATTGCCATTATATTATCCCCAACTGATAGATTCGGACCAACAAGAATCTAGTCTACCAATTGATGAGTTCCAGAATGATGAGGCATTCTATGATTTCTTAGGCCTTAGAGACAATGTTTTATTGGGAGATCACAAATCAATATTCTCAATCACATTGGATCCTACAACCTATTTTGGAGAGTGAGTGAACGCCCTTAGCCAAAAATAAATAAGTAAAACATTGAGGTCCCAAAGTGAAAACTTCTTTGAGGCACTTTCTAACTAGGGAAAAAGTAAAGATAAAGGCCAGTCTAATGGTGAAATCCTATCTCAAGAACCATTAGATGGTGGTGTTCATTTTTATTCAAATTTAGACTAGGAGACCACCAGCAATGAACTTGCTTATGGATTTGAGTTCAAATTTTATAAATAACAAGTATTTGATTAAATACTCCAAAAAAAATTGACTATTTGTGTTACATGGCCAGATCTCCCATTAGGGGACTCAGATTAAACATGCTTAGGAAAAGTTGTAGAACAAGTCCTAACATAGGACCCTGACATAATCCAATAGTTCAAGTCATTACCTACTATCCTAGAAGATGGTTTGACCCTTCTAGTCAAAGATACAATAGAGGTAAACATCAAGACTCCATCAAATCTAAAATGGATAAAATTAGGTATGTCCCTCACTGAGGAGGAAAGTGACATCTTTATAGCTCTATTGAGATAATTTTTAGATATCTTTACATGGGCATACTCTGACATGCCAGGTTTAGACCTCACCTTGGTTCTATACCACCTTGTGATTAATCCTGATGCCAAACTAGTAAAACAAAACCTACATAATATGTATCCTTGAATTATTGTATTGGTAAAGAAAGAGTTGTAAAAACTCTTAGAAGTAGGATGTATTTGATTAATTGACTACTCAAAATGGATCTCTAATGTGGTACCTATTAGCAAAAGCCTAAAGCAATCATAATTTGTACTAATTTTTGAGACATCAACAAAGCTTGTCCTAAAGATGATTTTCCATTACCTAATATTGAAATGATCATGAACTCCATGGTAGGTTATGAAATACTTTCACTCATGGATGGCTTTTTAGGATACAATCAAATCAAAATAACACCAAAAAATTAGCATAAAATAACATTCAGCACTCCATAAAGAATATTTTTCTATCAGGTGATGCCATTTGGCCTTAATAATGTGGGAGATACATATCAAAGATCCATGATTGTCTTACTCCTTGATATTATGCATGATATTGTTGAAGACTATGTCATGACATATTAGGAAACTTCAAGACTAGGATTGACCATCTAGCAATGTTGTGCAAGATATTTGAAAGACTATGAGAGTACAAAGTTAGACTAAATCCAAAGAAATGTGTATTTGGTGTAACCTCATGCAAATTACTTATCTTCATCATGTCTCATAGAGGTATTGAAGTTAATCCAGCTAAAGTCCATGCTATAATCAAGATGCCACCACTAACCAATTTAAAATAACTCTATAGTTTTTAGGGTAAGATATAGTTAATCCAACATTTCATCTCTAAATTAGTAGATAAGTGCCATCCATTTACACACCTTTTAAAGAAAGGATTTGCATTCCATTGGGATGATCACTGCCAAACATATTTTTAATAACTCAAATATTATCTTGTCAATCTACTTGTTTTATTATCTCCTATGATAGGAAAGCCATTCTTATTATACTTATCAACTACTGACCATGGTCTAGGGGCACTCTTAGCTCAACATGATGACAAAATAAAGGATCATGATATATACTACCTAAGTCGTACCTTGGTTACATATTAACATAACTATGCACCTATTAAAAAAGCTTGTTTAGCCATAGTTTTTGTAGCTTAAAAACTACACCATTACATGTTGAATAATAAAACAAGGTCATTTCAAAAGTAGATCCGCTCAAGTATCTACTATCTAAAATATCTTTTCAAGGTAGAATGGCTAAATGGATCATGCTTCTCAGTGAGTTTGACATAGATTATGTCAATCAGAAGGTAATCAAAGGACAAGTTCTTACAGATCAACTTCCTAAAACACCTCTCACAAAGACCTAACCACTCACATTTCAATTTCTTGATGAATCCATCATGACCATCATGGACACACCCCTTGATGAATAACACTGGAAGCTATATTTTGATGGTTCATTCACTATGCATGGATCAATGGTAGGCCTATTATTTATTACACCATAGGGGGGTCTAATCTCTAAATCATTCAGATTCAACTTTCCTTACATAAACAACATGGTCGAGTATGAAGCACTTGTTATAGGACTTTGACAAGCAGTGCATTAGAATATATCTCATCTTAAAGTTTATGGTGATTCTCAGTTAATCACCAATCAGGTCATAGATCATTTTTAAGCCAAAGATGACAAGTTGGTTCCATATAAATCCATGGTTGACACTCTTAAAAAGCAAATTGCCAACATTTAGTTTGAGCATATACTGAGGGCTAGTAATAGAACTATAGATGCCATGGCCAATATTGGCTCTCTAATTCAATAAATAGATAAAGTTAGAAAGTATCAGTTCCTCATCAATAAATTGTCAACACCAACTCATGAACCTTTAATCATTATCATGATTTGTGATATTGGTGGTCCTAATTCTATTTGGTACTCAGACCTTTACAACTACCTTTATGACCAAGTTCTACCACCTAACCTATATTTACCATCATAGTTCTAATGGAACTCTGATTTGTTGTTTAACTTTAATAGAGTTTACACTGTGTTGTCCCCCAAAAAATATCACTCATTTTTGAGAAAACATTTAAACTATTTGGGTCCTACAGACCAAAATTGTCTCTTCCCTTTCTGAAATTTGTCCTAGGCATTCAAATTCCTCATTTTTCAAGCTTCTCAAGAATCTACAAACTTATAAGCTTGAATCTATGGACTCTGTAGGAAGAAAAATCTATAGACTCTATAGGAAAATAAAATCTACGAACTCTACAAGCCAAGTTCAATGGGCTTTACAGGTTGATTTCTACAGACTTGGTTTCTACGGACTCTGCAGGTAGGTTCATTTCTATAGGTTCAAAGGCTTCTATAGGCAGATTCAATCAAAATAATTAGTTTCCAACACTTATTAACTTTTGGGATTAGTTCAGCACCTTGGTTCAATAAAAAATGTCCATCAACAAGCATCTAAGCAAGGATTCAACCATTGAACCATTGAACCTTGAACCATTTTGGTTCAACGGGTTTAATAAGTTCAAAGGTTCAATGTCATCAGCGAGAGTTAAGCACTTCATCAAGGTTCAAAGTTCAACCACTTCAAGGTTTAATGGCTTCAAAACACTTATCAAAGAGAAGAAGGCTTGAACCATTGAACCGTTGAACCATTCAACCAATTTGGTTCAAAGGTTCAACGTGTTCAACGTGTTTGGTTCAATGAGGATCAAAAGGACTTAGCCAAATCAAAGGGAATGAACCATTGAACTATTGAACTAAAGCCTGGTTCAATGGTTGGTTCAATGCTTTTGTTCAATCAAATGGTTCACTCAGTTAGTTCATTAAATGGTTCATTCGCTTGGTTCAAAGCTTGGTTCATCAACTTAGTTTAAAGCTTGGTTCAACGGCTTCATTTAATCAAAGGGATCATCAGCTCGATTCAAAGCATGTTTCAAATCTTAGTTCAAATCTTGGTTCAAAGAAGTGGTTCAATGCAAAATTTCAAGAGAGCCTCTCGAAGGACAAGTGCCCTTGCGGAGGGCACTTGGTCGACAAAAGCACCCTTCAAAAGGGCCATTTTTAAAGAAGTCACAAAGGTAAGTTCTTTCAAAATTTTATTTAAGGCAGCTGAAAGACAAACATATTTCCTTTGAAAAAAAGACTAAGGCATAATTCTTTCAAACTTTTGTCTGAAGGAATTCCTTTAGACAAAAAGTCTGAAAGAATTCAGAGAAGTTGTGGGAGGAAAGCTCGAAGGAACTTCCAAAGACAAAAGGCAAAGTGATCAAAACAATTAAGTGGACTTTTTGTCTATGAGACAATGTCTACAAACTTTTTTTTTGTGAGAAAATGTCCACAGACTTTTTGTCCATGGGAAATAGCTACAAGAAAATGCCCGTAGAGAAATCTAGGGGAAAAAGCCCATGGGAATGTCTGCGAGAGACTCCAAAGAAAAGGCCGCTGAAGGACCCTGAAGGGCAGGTGCCCTTGTGAGGGACTCTCAGCTACCAACTTAAAGGACACTTCCCCAAAGTCAAAGGGTCACCTTCCCTTCGAGAGGATGTAAAATAGGAAAGTCGAAGAAGGACCAAGGGGTGACATGCCCGAAGACATCAAATTCAAGAACAGCGAACTAGCCATTGGAAATTCAAGCGTATTAACGGGTTCACAAACATTAATTTCAAAGCTCATAAAATAATTGTTGATCCTTGTAATCTACAAAGCTGAATGCATTCATAGGCTTTAAGGCCAAGTTTAGGAGGAAGTGATTAAGGAATAGAGTATCAAATTGAATCAAGGACCCAATTTAATTAACCAAAAAAGGAGGAATGATGAATAAGGATCAGATCACCAAGTGGACATTAAAAGATGCAAACTTTCAATAGTGTGATTTGTTTCTCTACATCAAGAAAAATAAATGGGTAGATGCCCCTAAATTCTAGCCTATCTTCTTAACAAATTTCAATGCAACATGATGTGTTACTGTTCCCGAGTCCTTCTTGAAGAGGCTATATAAGGGACTCTCTTTTATTGTAAATAGATCTCTTTTTGACAATCAAAAATGAAACTCTGCCCAAATTGAAAGACATTATTGAGACTTTGAGCTCAGATCGTTGATCATATTTTGTTATTGGAATAAGAAAGCAAGTGACTTTTCAAACTTTGTGCTATGATATCTTTGTTGTTGGGGAAACTGTTCTTATGTCTTTTTCCTTAATATATTTTATGTTCCTTTAATTCAATAATCAGAATTAGTGAAAGTAGTCAGGAAGGTGTCCTGAAGTCAACTGTGGAAAGACTTTGTGCCCCCATAATTGCCTTTAGTGTGTTTTCTTTTCATTTCTATGTAAAGGACCTTGGGATGACTTTGTGCCCTCATTGTCCTTTGTATCTCACTCTTGGGCAATTTAGGTGGAGACTTTGTGCTACATCTCAATTTGTTGGTTACTACATCCTTGGTTACATTTTGCTTTTACTACCAGGAGTATTCTTGTGGCTTGCTGAATAGTACTTCTGAAAGAAAAGGAGTGCTTTCTGTCATTTCCCTTGAGTTTTTCCTTTGATTTTTACACATCATCTCTGAAGAAAGAGAGATGGATGGTTTGTCTTACCCTTGAGTATTATTTTTTGTTTATATATATATATATATATATATACATATATATATATATATATATATATACATATATATATATATATACATATATATATATACATATATATATATATACATATATATATATACATATACATATATATATACACATATATATATAGCATATCTATAGGGAACCTCCCTGTGATGAGAGGAGAGATTAGTCCCCTTCTGATGTGGTAAACCTACACATTTGGATGACCAATCTTCCTACTTTGGTTGATCAACAAAATATTCAACCAACACACTGGTGTTAATAAAAGTTCATGAAGGAGTATGTGGATCCCATTCTAGCACACTACATATGTAAAGAAATGTGACTAATGTCAATGGCATGCTAATTTGATTCCTGCCCCAACAAAAACTCTAAAACTAATGTTGACACCATGGTCATTTTCTACATGGGGACTTGACCTCATTGGGAAGATTAACCCCACTTCATTTGATGGCCATAAATATATCCTTACCACCACCAAATATTTCACTAAGTGGGTTGAAGCTATACCCCTCACTTATGTGATTGGAAATAAAATTTCCAAATTCATCTTCAACCATCCTATCTACCACTACGATATCCCCTCTAACATTATATCTGATAATAGAGGATCATTCAAGAATAAATATGTAGACCAGTTATGTATTAAATACAACATCACCCAACATTTTTTATAATATATTTCCCTCAAGGTAATGGATAGGCTGAGGCATCCAACAAAACCATTATCAACATTCTCAAAAATATTTTCAATGATTTTAGTCATGATTAGCACCTCCAGATATTATTTACCCTTTGGGCATACCATACCAATCATCGTACCCCCATAGGAGCCACTCCACACTCACTTGTTTATGGTACTGAAGCTATCCTTCCCATTAAGGTTGAGTTTCCTTCACTACGCATGTCTTTCAAGCATGTCTTGGATGATCATGACTATCGAGTAGCTTCCCTACAAGATCTAGATCTACTTGATGAAAAATGCACAGTCACACTCAATAATCTTCAAGCATATCAAAATCAACTCAAAGGCCACTATAATCGATGTGTGAATTATAGAACATTTGAACTTGGTGATCTTGTTCTTGAATGAAACCAAAATAATAATACAACTAAGAAGAAACATAAAGGGAAATTCAAACCAAACTAGATAGGGCCTTTCATCATCACTACAGATTATGGATCAGGAGCATACAAGCTTGCCACACCAGACAGTGATGAACTTCCAGAGCCAATGAATATTATTCATCTCAAGTGGTACTGTGCTTGAATGCTAAGGTGTATTTTTTATAAGGACCATTTTATTTATACCATTTTATCACTATTCTTGTCTGTACACATATTGTCCTTATTCATCATCTTTCTTATGTCTACTTTCCATTTCTAACCTATCAACCCAGCGTGTTCTAAAGCTTATCCCATTTGACCTTGGTTTTTATCATTTGTTATGTATTTTTAACATCAAGGTATCTAATTATTTTATCATTTTATTCGAATATTTTAGATAGGGAGTGCATATTGGGATAGTGTGATAAAAGTTTTGATAGTTACATCCTTCATTTGTTAGTCCTTTCTTACCACCAGTCTTGCTATTAATTATAACTACCTTTAGGCAAATTAGTACCATTAATCTATGCCACTATGTCTTAGTTATAACCACATATGGGAAAACTAGGGGAAACACTAAGCCTTGATGTACCAACTTGCCACTTCTTATGCCATATTGTGTCTTTTTACCAACTATACTTATTTTGTTTGAATTGGCTACCACACTGGTCAAATTCCTCTATTAAAATGGTAGAACTATAGTGACGTAAGGTCCTACTTTAAAAATTATATAAGTAGTGCTCAATACTTATTTAGGTTAGTTACGTCACCCCTTTTCCCCATGCTCTCACCATTTTGTGAGCAACCTAAGCCACGCTCTCACCATTTTGTGAACAACCTAACCCACACTCTCACTGTTTTACAAGCAACCTAAGCCATGTTTTCACCATTTTGTGATCAACTTAAGCCACACTCTCACCATTTTTTGAGTAACTTGAGCTTGAAATATATCACCATTTTGTGAGCTTGAACCATTTAGTGTCTCATTATTCTTGATTGAGTTAAGATACTTCAAAAAATTCTAAAAAACATTTGCAAAAATTGTTAGAAAAGAACAAAAGCATTGACCACTTCTTTGCCTTAAGGATTCTAGGAACCCTTACTAAGTTACAAGAAAATCGCTTGTCATTTAGTTTCCCCATCATTTTTGGCCTTTTTCTCTCATTTACTTACCATTTTTCAAGACCATTCCTCTTCTTCTATCACATCCATTCTATTTTTTTCCTCGGTTATCATATTTTTCCCATTCCCTGGAAGAACTAAATTTGGATTAAAGTTTTTTTATTAGATTTACATCCATGAAAATATGTGGGCACTAGATCATTAGAGGTGAAGTCTTGTGTTTGATTCCTTTATTTATAATTGTGTTATTGGATATTACATCTATGGAATTATGTAGGCAGCATCCACTTGCCTAGTACATATGGAGACAGCTTGACCACCCCCTTCCTTTTCTTCTATTCCCCCATTTTATTCATTTGTTAAGATGTCATCTATTTTATAGGGGCAATGTTCATAGGGTTTCTATTGCATTGTTTGTTTGTTTATTTCTACTTGTTTTATTTGTTTGTCTATCTATTTATTTGATTTCAGCATTGTTGCCTTGATTCAAGTTATGTGTGTTCATTAGGTGATTCCTTGCCCTCACTTGCACTTGAATCCATCCATATTCATATGTTTACATTGTCATCATGGTTTCTATCATTGGTGCATTATTTTCTTTTGAGTATTGGATTACGGGAGTTAGTCCTCATGCATATTTTGGCCAAGTCTTCATGATGTTATACCATGATGCCTACCGATATGTGCTATAATAAACCTTAGCTTTAAGAAGTCTATTCAGAAATGGTGGCATCTCTTCAACATTGACATCCTGATTTCATCCTAATCATATCCTAAATAGAGTAATTAAACACAAAATAATTTCAACCTTTACTAGTTAGAATGAACATCTCCCTACTAGTAGGTTATTCCAATTTATTATTACCCTCTATGTTAAGTTATCATCATCCTTGACAAGGTTTATCATGTTTTCCATAATCAGGGTCCAATGATTATAACTGCCTATGGGAAAATCATTTCACACCATCTCACTTGCATTTCTCAATAGTTATAATCACCTTTGGGCAAATCATTATATTGTCACCACTTTAATTTCTTTGCCTATATAAAGGCATGTTATCTTGTTTGTCTATCCTAACTAGGGCACTCCATCTTCTCAATTATTATACCCACCTTTGGGTAAATTATTGTGTTATCATACTATGTTACCACTATCAGGGTACAATGTTTATAAATACCTTTGGGTAAACCATTATGCACCCTCCCACTTGCATTCTCAATAATTTTGACTACTTTTTCACTATCATTGTGTTTTAACCCCATCATCTTTCTTTTCTTTGGTCCGCTCATTTCTCTTCTTTCTTTTCAAGAGACCATTTGCTGCCTAACTTGTGCCAACCATTCCCTCGAGGGGGCATCATACAGTTAATTTATCATCATTGAAATTGTAGGCATATAGGACCTTTTCATTAGTTGAGAAGACATTACTATGCTTATATCTTGTAATGCCTTCTCAAACAGGGGTAAACTAAAGACACCTAAAATTGGCCACCGATAACCTCCAATTAGGCTTTTGGCCAATTTTCACCCAAAATGCACAATGTGGCCTAAAAACACTAAAAAATGCTAAATAATGTGAAACTGACATATTCAAGTGTCAATTTTGGCTAGGGTATTTCTAAATGGGATAATGAAATTGATGGGCTAGCTAACTTTGATCAAATTATTCTGAGTCAAAATGCCAAATTTACATCATGTGCTTTGGATGGATCTTTCTTATTAAATATTTTGCACAAGACTTGTGCCTTTATTATTTATTTTTGGTAACATCTTAAATGGGAATATATATCTGATAGCACCTTCCAATTCCAATCCAGTAAAATTTAGGACTAATAATAAGGCATTTTGATCAATTTGGGTAATTTGTGCACAAAATACTTAATCATGCTTAAGAGCTAATTAACCCAAATCAAGGCCTAATCAAGAATTCCATGAAAACTTGTTGAATACTTTATTTTGGAAATTAATATTGAATATCTACATCATCAAGTGATCTCATTTCTTTGGATGACATTCCTAGGCCATAAATGTCACAAATATCAAGATTCATGCCTCCCATGCCTCATCAATGCCTTCCATGATGCCCTCCATGCCTCTTAATTACCCCTTATTCCAATGTCATGATGAGGATAATTACAAACTTAATTCCAAAAATTGAATTAATCCTCAACCACACATCTTAATCTTGAGATGGATGGTTGAGGTTGATTCTGATCAAATCTAAAAATCTATAAATAGGAGGCCTCACAACATCATTTTTAAGTCTTGCTTATGCAAAGTTATGCTCAAATGATTATAAAAGCTTCAAGAAACTAGTGTTACCATGCCAAATTGATTTCAATCCAAACCAATCCACAAGCTAAAGGTGCCAAAGAGAGATGGAGGTAGCCAAACTTCCATTGCCAAGTACTTCATGAACACAAGCCAAACAAGCTACCACTTCAAAGTCATTTAGAGCATCTAAGGAAAGTGAAGGAATTAGTGTATTTGATTCCTTGATTTTTAGTTGTGCTTGTCATTTGCTTTTGTTAACTAAGCTCTCTCTAATGTCTAGGCCTAGAGATGTTATGTTATTAGTGTGTTTTTTTCATTTTTTTTTCATTTTGGGACTAACACCATACTAACCATCCTCTCTTGAGTCAAATTCCTTGATCACAATAACTTGGGACTCAAGTACATCTTCACCCAACTGAATCTAAACGTTCATCAAAGAAGATGATTAAAGTTCTTATTTGATTATGATTTCAATATTAACTATATCAAAGTCAATTAAAATAGAGTAGTTGATGCCCTAAGTCATAGGAGGTACATAAAATTATTTAATACTATTAAGAGTACTTTAAATGATCAAATTATTATCAAGAGATGAATTTTATGATTAGGTTAAGAAATTATTGCCTGAGAATGCTCAAAATCCTAAGTATAAGAGATTCAAAATAAAGAGTGATGGTATTTTATGGTATAATGTTAGGATATATGTACTAGATAGAGAGAATCTAAGGAGCAAAGTGTTAAAGTAACTACATAATGCCCCATATTCAAGACATCTAGGATTAACCAAGCTCATGGTTGAGTTTAGACCACTCTATTTATAGAAAATAATCAAGAGAGATGCAGCGAATTTTATATCTCGTTATCAAGAATGTTAGCATGTAAAAGTTGAGCATGTGCATCCACTACGATTGTTATATCCACATGACATACTGAAATGGAAGTGGAAAGTGACCAGTATGGATTTTTTACAAGGTTTACCATTATCATAAAAGAGGTATGACATGATCTTGGTAGTAGTTGACAAACTAACCAAGGTAGCTTACTTTATACCTGGAAACTTGATTGATGATGCAACTACTCTTATGAAGAGATTTATAAAGGAAGTGTATCAATTGCATGGTTTTTTAGAGAAAATTATTTTGGATTATGATCCAAGGATGAATTATATATTTTGGTTGACTCTAAATTCAGCTCTAGGTACACAACTAAACTTTATCATTGCATATCACCCACAGACTGATGGACATACATAGTGAGTTAATCAAAATTTCAAAGATCTCCTTCGTATGCATTGAATGGATCAGAAATACAAGTGGGAATAATACCTCCCATTGGTTTATTTTTATTACAATAACTCATACCAATTATCCTTGAAGATATCATCATTTGAGGCATTATACGAAAGGTGTAGAACATCAACTTGTTGGGACATGTTAGAAAATAGGGTAGTCTTTGGACATGAAATGCTTTTAGAAATAGAAGATCAAGTTAAGACAATCAAGCATAGGTTGGCCAAGGCCAATGATAGACAAAAAAATTATGTTGATCTAAAGAAAATAGCTAGGTAGTTTTTTGTAGGTGATAAAGTGTTTCTATGGGTTAAGTCTCAAAAAATCTTGATTAAATTTAGGAACTCGACAAAAGTTTCACTGAGATATATGGGACCCTTCAAGTTTTTATAAGTGATCAACCCTATATCATGTAGGATTAAATTTACACCATCTCTTTCTCTTTTTCATAATTTCTTCCATGTGTCTTATCTTAAAATGTATATGTTTGATCCTTCACATGTGTTGGATTGTAATGCTTTGTAGGTTATAGATCTTGGGGTGGTCCTGGTAGAACCAATTAGATTAATTGACACTAAAAAACTCTATTTGTGTAATAGATAAGTGTTATAGGGAAAGGTCTTAAGGGACCAATATTCTAAGGATAGTGCCAATTGGGAGGACTATGATGAGTTTTACAGGCTATTTTCATATTGGTTTGCTTGATTTGTTTATGTATACTATATTATTTTAATTGAATAATGTTTTTTTAATTCATAACTTGTGTTTGAATAAATGTCATCGAGACAATGACCATCTTTAGGGGGGAAGGATGTCACATCCCAATTTATCTCTAGCTAAGTAATATGTTTGATCCATGTATTATTATGGTTGATTGGTAACATTTGATTAAGTTTGATGACATATGTTGATTATGGGACAATTTGTGTTAATTAATTTATATGATTAGTTTTCTATGAGATAGTAATAATTTTATATTATTTACATTGTGATCATGTTTATACAACATAATTTTATGGATATAAATATGTTTCAAGCTAACTACCTTTGTTGATATAAGGTGTATGCAGGATAGATTCTTCCCTCAGAGTATGATGGAGGGAGAGGGTGTTTAGATGGAGACATTGGGCTTTGATGGAGAGTAAATCCAAAAACCCTTGCACACACCACTTAAAATATCATGTTTAGTAAGTATTTTTCTGATATAGATGTCATCGCATGTTTGGTGATTGCTATTATGCTTTCTAGAATAATCTTGATTATTGATGATGATCATATGATTGTTCGAGTGATTTCACTAGTTTTGGGATCATACTAATTTATCTTATATAATGCACTTATTTGACTAAATGAGTGAGTTTTATTATGTTTTACTTATATTATTGTGTTGTTAGGTAATGTTGCACAATGTTATGATATAATGGCATATTCTATTATTATTAATTATCTATAAGGTTTAGATAATAATAATAATTAAAGATTATTATTATTATTTATAAGCTAAAACTACATGTCAAAAGATATAAATATCATTATTTTTAAATACCTTTGTATTCAATTAATTATTCACCCAAGGTTATTTTTATATATATTAAATATATTGATTTTATTATTAAAATATTTAATAATCATTGCATATATGATAGGGGATAACATAGTCACATGGAATTATATCAAATAATATCTAAAAGTATTATCATGCAATGTGATCTATACTCTATAGTATTGGATAAAGGTCATGCATGGGAATACTTCACTCATCGATATGATGTTATATTATGCATGAAGTAGAGATTAGAAATAAATTGATTAAGATATAGTGGTTAATGATTATTTATTTCATTCAAATTTTAAAAATAATATAATTTGATATTTATGGAAGCCTAGAGATGATTAGGGTTACTAATCATCTGTTGAATTTAGTTAAGCTTCTCTTTTGAGGAAAACATGGAGGTTGTTTTGTTTACATGGTGACAGATTATGGATGATTGTTGATCAAATTATGATTGCTTTTAAATAGTCAGTTGAAGTGACTGTTAATGATGGGAATAAAGATAATGAAAATGAATAAGAATAAGAGAAGGAGAGATGTGGGGATATGCACACGACTCACATCATTGAGGAGAGAATTACAGAACATAAGGAAGGTGAAAACTTTAAGGAAAGAGGGAGGAGTTTAGTTAGTTCTATTAGTAGACACGGGTATGTTTTTTATTTCAATTTCTATGTGAAAAATGTATGGGTTTTTTAAAATAAATATTGGGTTAATGGGTTTTCTATGTTTTAAATCTAGATATTTTGAGTGGAGTATGGAGCCCTATGGATGGCTTGGCCTCCACATAACCCCACCTTTGACTCATGTAAAACTTAGGGTTGTGGTTTAAACCATAAAAATGTCTAGACTATTAAGCTTTTATGAAACTAGTATTAAAATCTATCTTAGTTTTAAAAATCTATGTACATTAGATAGATAACTATCCTAGATAGGTATATATGTGGCTCAAACTAGTTTATTTGAATCGGTTGTATATACTCATTTTGGGTGTTTTAATTTTGTTTTAAAACTCAAAATTTGATTGTATATATACCATTTCTCTTTAGGTATTAAATGAAGAATATTTTTATATGAATTGGGTATGTGGATATATATATACATGGTTAAAACCATAGGGTATATACATACATACATGTATATGTTTATGTGTATGTATGTATATGTGTGTGTATGTATTTTGAACTAGTTTTCAAAAGGCTTTGTGTGATACTTAGTTTATATACATTTATGTGTATACCTTTATATTAACTATATAAATATATATTTTTGAGTTAATCGATGATGTTTGACTATGTGCTTATACATTTCAATATAAAATTTTATTGCGAATTTGATAGGCCTTTTGGATGGTAGTTGTATTCATTGAGAACATACCTGTATATGTGAAATAGGGATTAAGACAACATTGTGTTGATTTGGAAACAAACACCTACAGGTTTCCATAATATAGTTATACTATTAAATTATGTAACTAAATTATGTAGATTGTATATATGTTCATATGGATTTGTGAAATCAGTTAGTTAGTCATTTTTAAGAACCCAGGTATAGGTAGGAGAATGACTATATGTGGACTATGTTGTAGTTTTATATGAGGATCCAACCAATTTTGTGATTAATTTCTTAATTTTTTATATGATCTTAATGTATTAAAATATGGATGACTATGTATTTTTAAATAGTGTATTAAATAATAGATAATTTTAAATACACTTAATTGGGGGGATTGAGTATCAAAAATTATTTAGACAAAGGCATTCAAATTATTTCATATGGTTATATGGATGACCCATATGGGGCTTAGTCAGTTGTGTTTTGGTTTAATTATATGCATTTGATTTAATTAAAGTTAAAAAAATGATTGAAATAAGAATGTTTTTGTTTAATCAAACAAAACATATGATTGGTTATATGTTACATTTGGATTTTTTGAAAGTCTATATGTTTGTTTTAAACAAGTAAACATGTGGGGAAATTACCTAGTTTATTAAAATTGGATATGGGGCTATTTTATGGAGTGGATTTATACATTATAGTAGACAAAATACTCTAAGACATGGACAACAGATGTCTACTTAGAATATTCCATATACGATAAATAATTGTATTATATTAAAAATGTTTTAGGGAATATATATGCATATCATACTTAGTGGTATTGTGATTTAAAACATTATTACCCTTGATGCGTAAATGATTAATTGAGTTATATTTTAATTTTATGGATATAAACATTAAAGTATCATAATTATGAGAATAATATAAGTAATTATTATGTTTGGACTAGATTTGTTTATATGTTGAATATAAACTATAGTTATAAAGCTAGAAAAATATTTTTATTTCATGGATAAATAACATTATGAATTACTTATAAAGATAATTAACTAACCTTTTTAATGAGATAAATACCTAGATGGTATGTTTGAGACTATGTTTGGATCATGTTTATCATATGTAAAAAACTAGATAAATGGATTCATTACACTTCATTTGATAGACTAAATGAATGTATGATAAAAAATTTACATAACCAAATTTGGAAGTGTTAAGGAAGAATATTTATGAATTAATACATTGCTTTTATTACTATTATATGTTTTTACCAATTCTCACATTCATGACGATAATTAAGTAGTGGATGGATTTCACTAACTTAATCAGTTCTATAAATGCAAGATGAGGTGTGATCCGATCAAGTGATGTGTATGAATTTGACTAATTTTAAAGATCATTTATTACTTAAAACTTTGGCCAAAGTAATGTTTGATAAACATTATCATTTCATATGTTGATATAGTTCTCATATTTATGTGATATCATATTCAAACAGATTTTTTTATGGTACACATTATGTATTAGATATCTTTGACACACAGGTTCTGATTTGTTACTTTAGATTCTCGTATCATCATTATCTACCCATCCATGAAGGTAGGGCCAAACCCTTATTTGAGAGATAGTGTGGGGGATATATGGTTTGTAGTTGGTGTAGAAAAGTGCCTAGATGATGCTATCCCTCCCAGATGGAGTACTATACATGAGACTACACTTGAGATTACATATTGATACTTGAGTCTGGAGTCTCTACTCAGAGGATATTTGTATCATGTTTTATCATTTGAGATATTATTATGTATTTATAAAATTATATTGTTTACTCATTATAATTATACATAATATGTTGTAATGATGTATCAGCTATGGCTGAAATTATACTATTTCATTTATGATGTGATGCAATATTTATAGTTATTTAGTATTGTTCAAGAATTCTATTTTTTTTCATGGTGCTCTTTAGCTAATTAGGTTAGTTAAAACCTTGATAGTTAGCTAAATTAATACAATTAGTTGAATATCACTAGTTAGGATTTATCATGGTGAAATTTATATGTTGAATATGTGTATTTAATTTTTTTTAAATATTGTAATATTCTAGTAAAACCTAGAGGGGTTGTTACAGTTCATCATTCAACATGCCAACAATCATATTCATTGTTTCCTTTGACTCGACCACCTACCTTCTTCATTTCACCTATTCATAACTCAGGGCCAATAGCTCAGTCTCCAATCATCTCCAAGTTTAATTTCCATGACTATCATTCATGTTCAATAGATTCATATAAAAATTTCATCAGTTTATCTTCTACTCATCAATACACTATTCCACCTTTTTTAAAAATATATCTTGAACAAATTTTGGCCTTAGCCTTCTACTTTTTGCTTTGTTATTAGTGTCATGATAGTACCTTGTTATACAATACATGTTTTAACTATGTATTTGCATTATACTATACATTCCAACACCATGTTTAGATTTCCATTTATTTAATCCAATTTATTACAAATTAATTTATCTTGCTCAAGTGAGCTTAACAACAATAGCCATGTCTACTTTGAAATGGAAAGCAATGATCAGTTGGTTTATTATTTTGGCAAGATGGGTTTGAGTGGGATGGGTTTGAACAAGATCTTTAAAATTTAAATTTATTTGAATAGTCAAATCTATTATGACATCTCTCTAAAATTCCACCATAACCACTCTCTAAATAGTCATGCCTCATTGTCAGTTAGAAATAGACAAGGTCAGTCTATTAATAGAGAAGGGTGTGATGAATTTTCAATGGTTTGTGAGGCCCTAAGCCATGCCAACATGCACCCATATTTATGTGTATTGGTTAATCTCATCGATATAATATCATATATTACATTTACCATGATATAATGTGGTGTATCCCTTTTTAGTTTTATTTTAGATGATTGGCAATAATCAACTTTCATTTCCAATTTATGCAGGATGTAAGGTCAATTGAAGCCATTTTTAAGGTAGATAAGAAAAATATATTGGTGAGCACTAATTTTTCCCTCAGAAAGCAAAAAAATATTGGGAACTTTTTCAATAATACCTTCGACCCAAATTCAATTAGTCATAAATTTGGAGCCAACCTTCAATTTAAGAGTAGAGGGCCACCACTTTGTGTTCTTGTTATTTTTTTTATCATGTTAAATAAACCTTATTTTTCATGCACAATTTTTTGAGTGGCATATCTACTTTATGAAAGTTGTTAAGACATGATAGATACTATAGGCTATATTTTTGGATAGTGGCATGATGGAAGGTAGTCTATACTTTTTGATAGGGGTTAAAAAAGGATCAAGTCATATTCAATATCTTTGTTACTCTTATAAAAACATTTTCATATAATTTTAATTCACTTTTAAATGTTTCATATTTTATGGTTATAAAAATAAGACTAAATTATTTATTCAACTAATGAAATATGTAATCTTGAACATATGTTTGTTATATGCAACCATTAATGCAAAAAATGTATTCTTATAACCTTAATTCACCTTTAAATACTCCATGTTTATAGTTATAAAAATAGGATTAAATATTTATTCAAACATTAAAATATGTAAGTTTAAACATATGTCCACTAGTATGGAGCCACTAATTCCAAAAATATATTTTTCTAAACTTAATTCACCTTTAAATGCTCCATATTTTATGCCTATGAAAATGGGATTAAAATTATAAAATGGAAAATTGAATATGTGTCCACTAATATGATGTCACTAATACAAAGTCATGAGGATTTTCAATGGATTTTACAAGCCACCTTTTAATTAGTGAGTGATTAAGGATATTAAGCCCTTTTCTCTTAATATTAATGGTGGAAGGACACAGGACTAGACCATATTACAATCAATTTTAGTTTTGAAAGTGAGGATGAAGAAGAAGTGTCAGACTTGGTACCAGAAACACCTATGGAAACTTTGAAACCAGTTCTAGAAAATGTTGACCCATGTGGGGTAACCACATCCATGGAGGGCTTGATGGCTCAGTCTACATTGAAGTGCATTCAAGTTGCCAATTTAGAGGTTGATGGATTGGCAACTAGGACCTCTTGTGATGCTCTTAAACTCTCCATTCCTATATTTCCAAATTTAGGGAAGGGAGATGATTGGGCATTGGTAAGTAATAAAAATAAAGAGAAATGTAATAAGAATTTAGATCCACTAAATATGACCCTTGAATCTTATAAGGAAAATGTAATGGGAGTGTCTTAACTTATTTTCTTGTCTATTTATGTTGCTGATAGAGGCATTCCTTGTAATCCTTCATTACTTTATCTTCTTACTTCTTTGTTCCAGGTGTGGGACCCCTTTGTTTTAGCCTTAATAATAATAATAATAATAATAATAATAATAATAATAATAATAATAATAATAATAAATCCCTTTCCACAAATGTGAAAACCATGTCTTTCTATGCTTGGCCTTAGGCCTTTACCTTTTTTTGTTACTATAGACTATTTGGGTAGATGCAGGATAATGGGGGACAAAAGGCGGGGTATAAAGTGACACTTTTTTTTTTCAAATTACAATAGTTAAAATTGGAGATAATGTTAGAGATACTTTGAAAAGCAATTTATCAATGACATAAAAACATGAATTATGGAATTTTGAATGTGGTTTCTAAATATATAGTTTTTTTCAATACCCAAGTGATAAAAGTGTGCAAAATAGATGCATTTATGACAATAGGTTGGTCATTTTTATGAAAAGATAAGGAGATTGCATGTGTATAAACACATGTTTCTGAATAAATGAATGAATTTTTGTATGAAAATTCATATATGGATAGGTGAAATGTCAAATATTGTTGAGAATATTTTTTATTATATATAAAGTTTTTAAATAATTTTACAAGTCAAGACAGCTATAAAATTGAAACTACAAGTGTACGAACATAACTTTTTGACCTTAAGTTCATGAAAATCAATTTTTTTAAAGCATAGTTGACAATTGTAGATTGTTGAGATATAAGTTTTATAAGTGTTTGATTAATATTCAAAATTTTATAATGGAATTTATGATGATATGTATATAGACTATAAAGAGGTATATTATGTATAGATTAAGTAATAATTATAAATAATATTCTAACATTGAAAAATTATATATTCTAAAACTATGCTTTCCCCTCTACAAACACATAATTATTTTTTTAAATATTAAAAACTTCCTAATCAGACATGTCGAAAAAGATGAAAAAAAACCCTAAATTTCTTATAAATCCACTTGGTTGGTCCATGACAGATTTTGTACTAGGTTCAGGACCCCCCAAGACTTAAACTAAGGCAAATTTGGAGGGAAAGTGGCAAAAAAAATTCTAAACATGAAAAGGGCATATGCCCTTTTCACACTAAATTTTTCCCTAATCAATGTTTTTACCCATTTTTTTATAGATCCTAAAGGGAAAAATCACACACACCCTTTGTGATTCACAAATTTATCTTTCCTTTCCCATGAAAATTACTCATTTGTTTTGTTCTTCACAAATTACAAATTGGTTTTTCTACTATAACTATGCAAATTTAGTAAATTATTTATTTACTTTGTTTGAATCACTACAAATTATTCGAGTTTAAATCTAAAATGTCTTATTTTGTTAAAGATAAATAATGGGGTTAAGAAGTAATCGCAAAAGACAAATAAAAGAGATAATAAATGAGGAAATTGAAGAGAAAAGAGAAAAATAAATAAAAATACAAGCAAATAGGAAAGCATCCATAAGGGCTTCTAGACAAGGTGAAGGTGTTTTCTCTACACCAGGTAATATTTCAAATGAAAATAACATGCCTAACTCTATAGAATTTAGTTCACATATGTCTTAAAATGAGATAAGAGAACCCAATCAATCTTTGTTTCATGATGAAAATCAAAATTTAGAGCATGTAAGTAATGAATTTATAATGAGTGATTTAACATATGGACAAACATAATATAAAAAAACATTCATTCATAACGATAATTTTGAGTACGATGATAATCAACATCAAATAATGACCCCAAATCATGTGTCTCCTAATGAAGATGAATTTAATTCACCTATACGGTTTAATGTAGATAGACAACCCTCTACTATCCCTACTATGGTTGAAGTGGTAGCACCACCAAATTTAATATAAAATATAGCTCCGACACCCATACCTCCAAGGATAATAATATGAACACCAAAGTATTTGGTTTAAATAGATGAAAAATAATAGAACCTATGTAAGGTAAAATGTCAAAAATATCACTTCAACATCATGCTCAACATGTATGGAACTATGAATTTGAGAATAAAAACCATATAGAATGATGTCAACTATTTGTTCAATTAATGAAAATGTAAAAATGCACCCTATGATGCATAATTTAGGGTTAATAACATTAAATATGGAGGGAATAAATATTACAATAGTAAAGAATCTATTTAATGCATTTAAGACAATAGGCAATAAAAGTTGGAATAAAGATAGTAATGTGGCAAGATGAGTAATAATGGAATCTATAGTGAGTAAGTTAACATCTAAAGCTTGAATTATTAAAATTCTTGAACTTAAATAGAAAAACTCTAATAAATGCCATAAAAATAAGAACAAGGCTTGATGACCCTTCACTCATGGATTATTAGGCATGTAATGGTAGACTCCCATGAAAAGATAAGGTATTAGTTGAAAGAACAAAATAATTGATTGAAATTTTTTGGCACAACAACACACAAGGATCTCATCTATTGTAAAAGATGTTAAAAGAATAAAAAACTCAAAAAATCATAAGCCACATGCAAACAAAATTTAGACATGATGCAAACAAAATTTTATAAAAAATTTATTGAAAAATATTATGGCCAATTGATAATTAGCCAAATATCATTTGAGATGTGCAAACCTTTCTATGTTAAAATCAACCAAGAACATACCACATGTTGTTGTAGGGTATATGTTAAATTTGCTATGCATTTTGATATTTTTCATCATATACATTATAATTTATGTACTGACAAGATTTTGTAGGAATGTATGGTGTCTTCCCCACTTAAGACATCAAGAGAATTAATCCAAGGTCCTTCCTGTCAATGACCTAAGGGACATTTTTTTTCTAAACAATGTCTATATGGAACATGTAATAGTTGTGGTGGTTTTTCAAATTTGATGAGTTTTTTACACAAATATATTTCACATGAATTTGGAAAGCAACTAGTTGATTATAAGAAGTACAAATCTATAAAGTATGCATTAAAATATGGAAAAGAGTCATCAATATGTGAATTGGTTATGACCAAAGTTTCTATATGTGATTTCATGTTTTAATTCAAGAATAATTTTATTTTCCAATATGCAAGACACACACACAAATAATAATGGTTATATAATCAATTCAAATTATTCAAGGACAACTTCCCAATTGGCACCATTATTTCGATTGTGGATTTTGATGAGAACTACACACTACAACCACGTAATGAGGTTCAATCCCAGTACTATAATTCAATTCAAGTTTGAACTTTTTTCATAGTACATTCATACATACACCTAATATCATAGATGAAAATAGAAATACTTTGAGTACTATTTTTTTATGAGGATGACAAATCACATTCTTCAAAGTTTGTCTAGGGTTGTTCTGAGATATTTTATATAAATATGAATGCAAGAGAAACCGTGTTTGATACACACTACATTTGGTCAAACAATTATGCAGGACAATGTAAGAATTCTTGAATGTTTAATTGGTTAATAATAATGCATAATAAGAATGGAATTCAACATTTTTGGAGCTTATTTGAGGCTGGGCATGAAAAAGGGGAACATGATGGTGTATGTGAATGTGTAAGAAAAACCCGTAAAAGAGAGAATGCAAAGCATAAGGATGGTTCTAATTTGATCAATTCTATAAGTATTGTGACTTGATGTAATGAAAATATTTATCATGGATCAGATAAACATTCTCATGTATAAATATTATTTTGGTTAATAGAGGAACAACATAAGACAATGTATGAATATTGTATTATAATACTTGGATTGAGTATTTTTCACTCCATTCAAAGCTCAAATTCAAGTTCATGGATTATTTATATTAGGGATATGGCATGTTTCTATTTCTCAAGTATGAAATTTAATTGGAATTAATGTGAGTCAAAATAATGGGTTGATGAGTGATATTTTAGACCCATATCACCTATAAAGAGTAGCTATTCACTCCAACAATTGATAGATCATGAAATGACATCATTAGTTAACTCTGACCATATCTCAAATCTTGCGCAACTAGGTATAATTTATTCTTTAATTAAATAAAAAACCTTAGTTAGATATTAGTGGTATTTTTATTTTTTCCTAGATGTGCTTATAATTTGATTATGATTTAAATGTAGGGAATTTTTTTCCAATCATTATACTTGAGAACAATGATGAGGGAACAAACTATTAATTTTGATGTTGTGTAGAGGTAAACAAAAATTAACCACAAATTTTATGGATGGAGAAGAGCTAATTTATCCCAATGGATCCATAGTGGTTACCAAAACCTAGCTTCATATGTACTATCATAAAAAATAAAACAATTATTATTTGAGTACTTTGAAAAACACATGGTGGTGTTTCATTATTCAAACTTGGTTATTACTACAAATATTTAAATGATCAAATATCATGGAAAACCTCATAATATAACTTTGTGGAATGTGCATGAATTTGACCATGAAGCAATTTTTGAAAAACTTATAAACAAAGCTGATCCTAAAGGTACATTGAATTGAATTATTAAGCTTATCTAGTGTTTCAAATTAATATAATAAAGTTATTTCATTTAATATATTTTAATTTTCAACTATTTTATCATTGTGTCTTTATTTCTATTTAAATTTTTTACTAACAATTTAAAAGTAGGTTTGTGGCACTAGATGAGCTTCCACCTTCACGTGGTTGGTGCCATGAGTAGTGAATATTATCTTCTTGAAATTAAGAAAAGACAAAAATAATTCATATTAATTTCATCTAACTTAATCAAATCATTTTTTAGCTTATTTCTATTTATCCTTTCAAAAAAAAATAGTATTATCTATGCTTTGTTAGAGGACTCATCTGTGCATGTGTAGGAGATGATGGTTCATCTTTATCCCCCATGATTCTACTACAATGTATGATGGAAGTTCACTCATTTTGCATACTCAAATATGAGTGTATTATCTTAAGGGATGCCTCTAATCAATTACAACCTTAATCACTAAGGGTTGACCAAGACTAGACAATGGTTGTTATAACCTTAAAATGTCTATCTTGATGTGTCCACATAGATGTTTCATTGATTAGGTTAATGAATCAGAATATATTGCCTCACTAACCAACTTTTGGCATGTTCTAAGAGATTTAGCTACAAGATAAACCTCATTGTCATGTTTCCTCTATCTCAATTTATAAATAATCCTCTTGAGATATATTAGAGGACTCATCTATATATTTGTAAGAGTTGATGGTTCATCTCTATCCCTCACGGTTCTCCTGTAATGTGTGACAAAAGTTTACTCATTTTGCACACTTGGGTACAAGTGGATTATCTTAAGGTATGCCTTTGATCAATTACAACCATCACTATTAGGGTTGATTGAGACTAGACAATAGTCATTATAACCTTAAAATGCATATCATGACATGTCTATGTAGATGGTTCATCAATCGTGCTAACAAGTTAGAATATTAGGCCCCCACTAACCAATTTTTGGCATGTTCTGAGAGATTTGGCTGTGAGATAAACCTCATTGTCACATCTCCTCCATCTCAATTTAGAAATAATCCTTTTAGTCTCTATTATAGGACTCATTTGTGCACATGTAGGAGCTGACATTTTGTCTCTAGCCCTATGATGAAAGTTTTTTTATTTTGCACACTTGAGGACAAGTGGATTCTATTAAGGGATGCCTCTGATCAACTATAACCTTAATTTCTAGGGGATAAACAAGACTGAACAATGGTATTTATAAATTTAAAAATGACTATTTCAATGTGTCCACATAGATGGTTCATTGAGTGGGCTAACGAGTCAGAATATACGACCCTCGTTGACCAACTTTTAGTATGTTCTAAGAGATTTAACTATGAAATAAACCTTATTTTCCCATATCTTTTGTATCAATTTAAAAATAATCCTCCTATAATATATTATAGGACTCATCCATTCACGTGTAGTAGCTGACGGTTCATCTCTAGTCCTCATGGTTCTCCTGCAACATATAAAGGAAACTCACTCAATTTACACACTCAGGGATAAGTGGATTCGATTAATGGATACCTCTGGTTAAATTCAACCTTCACTTTTATGGGCTGATTGAGACCAAAAAATGGTCATTCTATCCTAAAAATGCCTATCCCAATGTATCTACATAGACAATTCAGCGATTGGGCTAATGAGTCAAAATATATAGCCCTCACTAACCAAATTTTGGCATGTTATAATAGATTTAGTGGTGAGAGAAACCTCTTTTCCATGTCTCCTCAATCTTGGGTTAGAAATAATCCTCTCAAGGTTTCTTATAATAGTCCATTTGCATGTAAGAGCTAACAATTTGTCTCCAACCCACACAGTTCTCCTTTAATGCACAATGGAAGTTTGCTCTTTTTGCACACTAAAGGACCAGTGAATTATATTAAGGGATTCCTTTAATAAACTACAACCTTCACTCTTGAGGGCTCATCGAGACTAGATAATGGTTATTATAACCTAAAAATGCCCATCTAGACATATTTGCATAGATGATTCATCAATTGGGCTGATGAGTCAGAATATAGTACCCTTACTGACCAAATTATGTCATGTCTCATCCATCTCAAGGTAGATAAAATCCTCATGGACTTTCTTACAGGACTCATCCATGCACATGTAGAGTTTATGGTTCATCTCTATCCCTCATAGTTCTCCTACAATGTGTGATGGAAGTTTTCTCTTTTTGCATACTCAAGGACCAATGAATTATCTTAAGGGATGCATCTGATCAACTACAACTTTCACTCCTAGGGCTTAACCAAGACCTAACAAAGGTTTTTATATCCTAATAATTCCCATTTGGACATATCTGCTTAGATGATTCATCGATTGAGTTGACAAGTCTGAATATACAACCCCTACTGACCAATTTTTGGCTCATTTTGAGAGATTTATCCATGATATAAACCTCAATGATTCATCTCATCCATATTTATTTAGATAAAATCATGTTTATATTTCTTAGATGACTCATCTATACACATGTAAAATTTGACAATTCATCTCTAACACTCACGAGTCTCCTCTAATATGTGATGGAAGTTTGTTCTTTTTACACACTCAGGGACTAGTGAATTATATTAAGGGATGCCTCCGATCAACTACAACCGTCAATTTTTATGGATCATCGATACTAGACAAAGGTCATTATACCTTAAAATACCCAAGGAAATGTGTCTACATATATGATTCATCAATTGGGATGATAAGTTAGAATATACGGCCCCCACTAACTAAATTTTGGCCTATTCTAAAAGATTTGGCCATGAGAGAAACCTCATTATCACATCTCATCTGTATCAATTTAGATAAAATATTCTTGTTTTTTATTATATGAATCATCCATGCATATGTAAGAGTTGATGACTTGTCTCTAACCCTCACGATTCTCCTATAATGTGTTATGAAAGTTTACTCTTTTTGCACACTTAGGGACTAGTGAATTCTCTTAAGGGATGCCTTAAATCAACTAAAACTTTCACTCTTTAGGCTTGATAAATATTGTACAAAGGTTGTTCTATCCTAAAAACACATATCCATATGTGTTCACATAGATGGTTCATCGATTGGAGTGACAAGTCAAAATATACGGCCCCCACTGGCCAACTTTTGGCCCATTCTAATAGGTTTGGCTATGAGAGAAAACTCATTTTCATATATTATCCATCTCAAGTTAGATAAAATTCTCCTAATATTTCTTATAAGACTCATCTATGCACGTGTAGGAGTTGATGGTTCATCTCTAGCCCTCATAGTTCTCTTATAATATATGATAGAAGTTCACTCTTTTTACACACTTGGGACCAGTGAATTATCTTAAGGGATAACTCTATTCAATTTTAATCTTCACTCTCAAGGGCTCACTAAGATTAAACAATGGTCATTCTAGCCTAAAAATTCCCATCCAAATGTGTCCATGTGAATGGTTCATTGATTGGGTTAACGAATAAAAATATATGGCTCCACTGACCAACTTTTGGCATGTTCTAAGAGATTTAGTTGTGAGAGAGACCTCATTGCAACATCTCATCCATATTTATTTAGATGATATACTCCTAAGATTTTTTTGAAGACTCATCTATACATGTTTAGGAGCTAAAGGTTCATCTCTATCCCTCATGATTCTCCTACAATACACGATGGAAGTTTATTATTTTTGCACACTTGGGGACTAGTGAATTATCTTAAGGGATGATTCTGACCAACTACAACTTTCATTCTTGAGGCTTGACTGAGACCAAAAAAAGGTCATTATAGCCTAAAAGCACTTATCTGTATGTGTTTAAATAGATGATTCATTGATTGGGTTGACAAGTCAGAATATACAACCCCCATTGACTAAATTTTATTTGGTTGTTAGAGGAAACTCATTGCCACATCTCATCCATATTGAGTTAAATAAAATCCTCCTTGTATTGCTTAGAGGACTCATTCATGCATGTGTAGGTGTTAATGGCTCATATCTAGCCCTCATGATTCTCCTGTAATGCATGATGAAAGTTCACTCTTTTTTCACACTCGAGGATGAGTGAATTATCTTAAGGTATGCCTTCAATCAATTATAACTTTCACTCCTAAGGCTTGACCAATACCAAACAAAGGTCATTATAGCCTAAAAATTCCCATCTAAATGTGTCTGCATATATGGTTCATTAATTGCGCTGACGAGTCAAAATATACAACCCTATTGACTAACTTTTATCCCATTCTAAGACATTTGGTTGTGAGAAAAACCTCATTGTCACATCTCAACCATCTTGATTTAGATAAAATCATCTTTGTATTTCTTATTGGACTCATATATGCACATGTAAGAGCTAATATCTCATTTTTATCCCTCATGACTCTCCTACAATGGATGATAGAAGTTTGCTCTTTTTCACACTCGAGGATGAGTGAATTCTCTTAAGGGATGCCTCTAATCAACTATAATTTTCATTCCCAAGGATTAACCAAGACAGAAAAAAGTTTATTCTACCGTAAAACACCCATTTGAACATGTCTACATAGATGGTTCATAGATTGAGCTGATGATTCAGAACATATGACCCTCATTGACTAATGTTTTACCCATTTTGAGAGATTTAGCTGCAAGAGAAACCTCATTGCCACATCTTGTCCTGTTTAGTTAGATAAAGTCCTCCCTATCTTTCTTATAAGACTCATCTATGCATTTTTAGGAGTTGATGACTCCTCTCTATCCCTCACGGTTGTCCTTAAATTCATGATGGAAGTTCACTCATTTTTCACACTCAAGGACAAGTGAATTCTCTTAAGGGATGCCTCTGACCAACTATAACTTTCACTTTTGGGGCCTAATCAAAACTAGATAAATGTCATTATAGCCTAAAAATGTTTATTTGAATGTGTTTGTGTAGATAATTAATCAATTAGGTTGATGAGTTCGAATATACAACCCCCATCAACTGAGTTTTGGCCCATTTTGAGAGATTTAACCATGAGAAAAACCTAATTGTTGCATCTCATCCATCTCAAGTTAAATAAAATCCTTTAAATATTTATTATAGGACTCATATGTGCATGTTTATGAGCTAAATACTCATATCTATCCCTCATGGTTCTCCTACAATGTACAATGGAAGTTCACTCATTTTGTACACTTAAGGATGTGTGAATCTCTTAAGTGATGCCTTTGACCAACTACAAACTTCACTCTTAGGGACTAAGACTAAAAAAAGGTCATTCAAGCCTTAAAATTCCTATTTATATGTGATTTTACAAATGGTTTATCAATTGAGTTAATGAATCAAAATATATGGCCCCCATTGACAACCTTTTGGCTCATTCTAAGAGATTTGGTCATGAAACAAACCTTATTGCCATATCTCATCTACCTCGAGTTAGATAAAATACTCCTAGGATTTATTATAGGACTTGTCCATATACTTGTAGGAGTTTATGACTCATCTCTATCCCTCATGATTCTTCTACAATCCATTACATAAGTTCACTCATTTTGCACACTCAAGGACAAGTGAATTCTCTTAAGGGATGCCTCTGACCAACTGCATCTTTCACTCCTATAACTCAAAAAAGATTGGATAAAGGTTGTTATAGCCTTAAAAATCCTATCTAAATGTGTTTACATAGATGGTTCATTAATTGTACTGACAATTCATAATATATGGCCCCTGTTGACCAAATTTTAGCCTTTTGAGAGATTTGGCCATGAGAGAAACCTCATTACCATGTCTCATCCATCTCAAGTTAGATAAAATCCTCTCAGGTTTTCTTATCAAATTTTTTCATGCATGTGTATGCACCACCATGTGGAAAAATTTTAACACAAATGAAATTAGAGAGTAAGGAGAAATTGAATTTTGTGGTGTATGTAACCTCTCAGTCCCTCAAATCACAGTTATGGGAGAATTGTTTTGAAGAGTGTCTTGAGACATGACTTGCACTAATTTGATGTTATAATGGTGTTAATAAATCTACTATGTGCTTGTAAAAAAAGCATCTTGTAAAGCTTCTCCCAAAGGATGAAAGTGAAAGGAGTAATTCATGTAATTTTTTATAAGATGTGTATTAATCATTATAAAGCTAAAAAAATATTTGATCAAGAAATTAAAATAAAGTTAACTTCTAAATGAAATATTGTTTTTTTACTATATTAATGACTCATCAGATATTGACAAAATTATATTTAAAAAATTATTGATATTTATTTCCCATAAAATGGTAAACATGCAAACTTAATCAAAGAAAGTTGTAGTGTTCATTAAACTATTTTAAGAGATCAATAAACCATTTGATTACTAGAGTTGTAGTTTCAACTATAAAATAGCAGTGTGTAGTGACTTCTCCAAAGAATGGTTTAGGGGGAGAAAAAACATGTATGTCAATCTTGTACATAATAATGGAAAAAATACCAAGCAAATGTCTACACCATAGTAATTAAAGCACGATATGAGATGGCTTAAAATTCCTTGAATCATTGAAGCAACAACACATTTATAATTAGTAGGTAACATGATATATCATCTAAGCCCCTACATAGGCTAGATCTCATGCACCAAATAAAGAATACTTAAATCCTTGAATCTTTTAATAATGCTCTACATAAGCGAGATCTCATATAAAAAATAAAGAATACTTATGATGATGACATATCATGTAAGCTAGAAGACTTGAAAGCCCACATGATGCACAATAATGTAGACAACATGATATGTTGTTATTTTAAAGAATTTTTTATCGACATACACAAGTGCATCACTAGACCTCCTAACATTTATGATCAAGTACAATTTATAATATTTACATGTCCATGAAATTGATCCCAAGTCCACTTAAACATCACAATTTAAAATTGATATGTAATTAAATGTAAATGAAACAAGTAAATAGTAAATATCACTTGTAAATGTAAAATATACATAATGATTCAAAGCACCTAACTTAGAGAATAATGTGAATTTTTTTATCCCATATGAAGTAATAATGATCATTAACCAATAATATGTGTAAACATTAAATGATTAAAATAGAAAATACGCATAGGTAAAGGAATCATATTATTGAATATTATATATGTGATACATGTAAATTTCTATGTCATAATTTAACATAAATAATATAACATATATAAAGAAAAAATGTAGACCATAACATGTACATAGACAAAATTCACCATATAGGCATACAATGTGGCTCATATCGGCATAGAAAATCAAGTGTGCCTACAAATAGACCCCTAACACAACATCTAGCTCTCATACTCCTCTTTCATTCCAAATAAATTACACTTTTTTGGCATAGACATAGAGTTAGGGTGTTAGATTCCTTAATACAAGGAGATACTCTCCTCTCAGCATGTGAGTCATCTATTATTTCATCAACAACCAATGAAAATTTTTGTGTCTTTACAACATATGAAATATAAAAAAAATGCATTAAAATTGTATATTGAAAATTTGATAAATTTTACAAGAATGTAAAATTTTGTAAAATGACTCTACATTCACCATATTCCATCTAAATGGTTGTCTAGGGCTATGATACCACATATACACGCATGATGGGTAATCCTATGGAGCATACATATATCGTTAGATCTAGATGTGCTTATAATTATGTAAATATGACATAAAATATCATTGCTTAAAGCAAAAACAATTTTACTATGTGTTCTCACCAGTCTTCACCCCTGAATCATGACCTACTATGGAGATAGTGGATTCTCTAATGTAGTAGCAACATCATCTAAACCTTCTTCTCATCCATGAGGGGTGCCCATATCATCTCTCATCATCTATAAAACCAATAAATGAATAATGTGTGAATCTAATGAACATGATAAAAAGCTATGACTATAATATATATATATATATAGTTTTTTGTTTAAAAGACAATAAACATGTACATGAATAAATATGTAGTTTAAAAGTTTACAAATCTATGTATAAGTTACACCCATGCCAATTGTGGCCTCTACAATAGAGTCAAGGCCTGTTAAGGTACCCAAAATATCACCAATCATCTATACAAGCAACAAATAACAAGTTCAATCAAATAAATTAGTCAATTAAGTAAACACATGATATAAAATAAACTTGATATTCTTTTATAAACATAAATAAAATGTATACACCCTAAATTTTTCAAGAAACCACATATATCATGTCCTTTCACAATTTTTTCATAGGAGACTCCGACTAGAAAATATGAGCCTTGTTCACATTTGGCCATGTCTTTTGTTTTACTTATCATGGTCTTGTTTCATGCTTGAGTGACCTTTTTTCTAATTCCTATTCATCTATAGACTTTCAAAACCTAATTCTAGATTAGTCAGACCCCATTTTTCATGCTTATTCCATCCCCCTAGGTCCCAAGCCTATAGGATAGGAGTGCTAGGGTTGGACTATAGTGCTAGACCCTAAGGTGTCCCATTTTTTTGTGCTCTAATATAACTATATTTTGAGTCCTAACAGTCAGTTTGCCTCATTTAATGAGTCTTAACCCCTCCTTAGCTTCATACTTAATGAGCCAAATGTGGATAAAGCTCCCAAATTCAAAATAAAGAATCTCCTATATAAAATAATTCATAAGGCATGTTATATCTAGCACTTACTACTTTGACAGAGTATATAATTAAAAATTAGTCAATAGTATAGTTCAGTATTATGCATCACACATAGATTTGCATGTTTGATCAAGGAAGGGCCTACGTGAAATTCATTATTGCATATACTGTACATGTTGATTATGCACATTCCCAAAGGGAGAATTATATTTGATCTGAGACCCTAGCTTAGGGATTAATATAGGAAGTGATCAAGATAGTAGCAGTTCTAGATTACATGATCATTCTTCCCATAACCCAATTTTTTTCCCCTTTTACTTTTAATGTCTTTTTTGATTCATGTGTGTAGATAGACCAAGGTTGGAGATAAAATCAGCTTTACAAAGAGCTCCATCAATAGTCAATATCTAAAATTTCACAGGTAAACTAATACAAGAACAGTGGATAAAACCCATAAATTTTAGATCTCTATGATCATTTTGGACAATAGTGATAGGAATTGGACTATAACATCAAACATCAGGGGTGTCCTATTTTTGGTGTTCCTATCCT